>PVJS01001481.1:0-97192 GCA_004027185.1 Glis glis | reverse complement strand
GGGGATTGAACCCAGGGGCGTTCTACCTCCGCGCTACACCCCCGGCCCTATTTTTTTTATACTTTATTTTGAAACTGGGTCTCCCGAAGTTGCGGAGGGCCTCACTAGGTAGAGAGAGAGAGAGAGAGAGAGAGAGAGAGAGAGAGTGAGCTGAGGCTGGCCGCGAACCTGGATCCTCCAGTCTCCACCTCCCAAAGTACTGGGATTACAAGCGTGCGCCACCACGCCCAGTCTGCTTAGGGTTTTAAAAAAAGAAACTTGCCCAGTATGATGACACATGACTGTCACCCTAGTGACTCAGGAGGCTGAGGTGGGAGGATCACTAGAGCCCAGGAGTTCAAGGTCAGCTTGGTCGGCATAAATAAATAAATAGATAAGAAACTCAAGATAGACATGACTAGAAAAAAGTAGACCCTAAAAAATGTAATTTTAGTACTGATTTTGAGTATGATTATTGCTCCAGTCTAAAATTGTCCTTTTCTTTAAAAAATTAAAGCTTTTCTGTGGTCTTCTATAGGATTTTCCCTTCTGCAGCAATGGAGCTAACGTTTAATCTGGAGGCTAATGGGGTAGTGACCTCTCGATCCACAGATTTCACTTTACTGCAACGTTTTCAAGGACACAGATCTTCCACAAAGCAAAGGACACTAAAAAGTAAGTGGTCGTGGAGCAGGAAGGCGTTTTAGCCGCCTCTCAGTACAAACTCCCTCCCTCACAGGAATCCACTTGGAGACCTCCCGACACTCAAATTTCTGCTAAGATATTGCCAGGATGGGGGTCTCGTTGGTAAAGTGGCCCCTACTGAGCCTAGACAGCTCAAATTATCACAAGGGAGCCAGGCTTGGTGGTGCACATCTGTAATCCCAGTACTTGGGAGGCCGACACACGAAGATAGCAGGTTCAAGGCCAGCCTCAACAGCTTAGTAAGGCCCTCAGCAACTTAGTGAGACCCCTGTTTCAAAATAAAATGTAAAATAGGGCTTGGGGTGTAGCTTAGAGCTAAAATGACCCTGTTTTCATTCCTCAGTACCACATACACACACAAAATATATTATCACAAGGGCTTAAAACCTCCCTCTGGTAGTACCAACCCTGCGGTAGGGTCACGTAGAGTATGTTTTGTCTCACTTTCACATACATACCCATTTCTAAAATCTTTGAAGGCAGCTCTTCTGAAAACCACATACCATGAGCCACTGAAAGTATGCCTGCACCATGTTTACAGGTGTCCAAAGTACTTTCTCCCTGGTCATTTGCTCCTACATGAAACTATTGATTTCAAGACTTCAACCAAATGCTTAGGTACCCACCCACACAACGGAAGTGAAAACTGTTCTAAAAGGCAAGACGATGCTTTTGCTGTTGGAGGCACTCACTGCAAGCGAAACCGGGCTAAGACGGTAGGTTCTGCAGTCAGAACACTTTGTGTCCAAATTCTTGCTCTCCCACCAGCTTGTGTCTGCTGGTACTACCTGGAGGGCTAAGTGACATAATGTGTATGTAGCACTTAGCACAGGGCCCAGAAGTCACCAGTGCTCAAAGTGCCGGCCACTGCCCATCTGACCTCATTCTAGTGACTGAGTGTGGTGCCTGGGTAACTTGATTGGGAACTGGATGCTTATAAATAATAGCTCGGCTAACCCTATTCAGTCCGTCCCAGGAGTGAGTAAAATCAGCTGAGTAAACAGGCTATCTACAGATTAAACGTCTTAAGCAAATGAGCCACACCTCTGCTTTTATGGACTTTTGAAAGGTCATTGAACACAGCTTAAGGGATAGTGGGAGTTGGTCTATAGCTGGGCCAACGTGGAAACTTTGACTGAGGAGGAGTTCATTGGTTAAGGCATTTTTAAAAGGAAGTGAAAGAAAAGCATACAAGAAAACATTATTTTCTCTTACTATCACAAGGGCTTAGAAGTTTTGAAGGATGACCAGGACAAATGAACAATTCAAACGTAGAGTTTAGAAATATCAAGTGAAATTTCCTACACAGGTAATCCTCCACATAGTCAGCAACAAACGACTGTTTTTCATGGTAATCAGACCTATGTGTTTAGATATGCAAATCAATGATTCGATTGGTATTTCATGTACCCAGTCAAATACAACATGTCCACGGTCAGCTCTAAGAGATAAAGGACAGCGAGAAACCTGTATGAAATTCCTCAAATGAGCCTCAGGTCCCCAACTATGGCCTTTCCCTGTTCTAGAGGCAGCGGGAGGCCTGTAGCCAGGCAGGTTTGGGGCTCCCAGATACTAAGTGCATCTTTTCCCAGACTTGGGGACACAGGACAGTGTGGACACAGGACCGCAGCTGCACCTGCATTCGGCCATCGCCTCTGATCTTTTTAGTGAGGAGCTAAACGTGACTCCACCCAGACCAAGGTGCTGGTAAAGCTAATGATTATCAGTGGTGAGGGATAGAGGCGGAGGACAGAGGCAAGGAGGCCCTGGTGGCAGAGGACATAGCCCTGTCTTCTTGCCTGAAGAAGGAGGCCATGGCGAGGACCTCGTGACAGAACTTTCAGAACAGCCAGACATTTTACCAAAAATAAAAATTAATTTAGGTCAGAAGTTCTCAAAGTATGTTCTGGAGCTGGTCCACAAGATTCATTTTTGTTGTTGTTTGGTAGTAAGGATTGAACTCAAGGGCACTCTACCTCTAAGCTACACCCCCAATCCTTTTTTATTTTTTATTTTGAAATAGGTTCTTACTAAGTTGCTGAGGGCCTTGCTAAGTTGTTGAGGCTGGTCTTCAACCTGCGATCCTCCTGTCTCAGCCTCCCAAGTACTGGGATTATAGGCATGTGCTGCCATACCTGGTTCAAGATGAATTTTTATGTTAAAATGTTAGTTGATTCTTGTATTCTTTCATGAGTATACAGCTCTGTTTACCAGGGGCTACGTGACGTACGACATGACAGACTGAACGTGGAAACAGACATGGAAACACAGCTGTCTTCTATTAAGTCAAACATTAAGGAGACTTGCCAAAAGGAAAGATAACTGGGCACAACGGCACACCCCCATAATCCCAGCCACTCAGAAGGCTGAGACAAGAGGAGAGGAGTGCCAAGTTCCAGGCCAGCCTGGGCAACTTAGCAAACCGTGTCTCAAAATAAAAAAATAAAAAGGGGTGCAGATGTAGCTCAGTGATAGAGCAGTTGCTTAGCATGTGGAAGGCCCTGGGGTCAAGCCCCATGACAGGAGGAGGAGGAGGAGGGAGAGGGGGAGGAGGAAGAGGGAGAGGGGGAGGAGGAGGGGGGAGGAGGAGAAGGAGGAGGAGAAGGAGGAGGAGAAGGAGGAGGAGGAGGAACAATTCCACACTTCTCAGTGCATTTTTTGCCTTTGAAAATACACTTTAAAAAATAAAAATTGTATTTATGTTAACATGTAATGGGCTTATTATTGTTCTGTGTGTGTGTGTTACTGGGGATTGAACCCGGGGGGCTCTACCTCTGGTAGAACCCTAGCCCTATTTATTCCCTAGCCCTATTTTATTTTTTATTTGAAACAGGGTCTTGCTAAATATACTGTGTGCTGGCCTTGAACGTGAGATACTCCTGTCTCAGCCTCCCAAATTCTGGGATTACAGTCGTGTACAACCATACCCAGTTTATTATTATTTTTTGTTTGTTCAACCTCTGAGCTACACCCCCAACCCTTTTCATGTTTTATTTTGACACAGGGTCCCACTAAGTTGCTGAGGCTGGCCTCTAACCTGTGATCCTCCTGTCTCAGCCTCCCAAGTACTGGGATTACAGGTGTGCGCCACTGTGCCCAGCTTATTACTCTTTTAAAATAAATCAATAACTATTTCAATAATTTCTCACTATAAATTTGTAATATATAAAATATCAATAAATATTACAAGAAAAAGCTAGGTGGGATTCCCCAGCATTTTGAAAGTGGGTCTTGAGATTAAAACATTTGAGAAAACTGATTTGGGTAAAGAAGCCAACACCTGGGAGGCTGAAGGAGGAGGACATGGCTGCCATCCATTCTGGGGACTGGATTCATTAAATGTCTCACTTTCCTCCCTTGGCGCAGGGCAGGAAGGGATGAAAAGTAGGGGCAGGAGACAAAAACAAAAGGTAAGGTGGCACACAGCAGGCCTGGGGAAGTGGGGCCAGCGACGGTTTCGAGACTAGAGAGCGTGGGTGTCTGGGCTCCCAAAGACAGGAAGGAGGTGCAGAAAAGGCGTCCGGAAGGGAAAGCAGAGGAGAAAGGGGATGGGGAAAGGGAACGTGGAGATTATAAACTGCTTGACGCTTGAGAGAGGAAAGTAGGAAATGAAGAAGGAATGAGCAGAGCAAGTGGGGACAGTGTCTAGCTCTGCGGAGCCCCGGCAGCCCGGTGCATCGTGCCAGGCGCGGCTTACCTCATGGGGAATGTAGTCAGGAGGCAGCTTGCTCAGCATATCTTCAGATAACCGGTAGACGAGGGCCTCCCGGGTCTCTCCCACGCCACCTCCGCTCTCTTTGGGCTGAATGTTGGTGATTGTTTCAAGAACAGCAGAAGCCGTGTTACTCTGATACCTAACAGAAAGAGTGACTGTTCAGAATGCAATGGGGAAATAAAATACACCCTCAAGAGCTGATCACCAAAGCCAAGATGAACTGGAAGGATCCCTTATATCACAACCAGGAGAGAGAGAGAGAGAGAGACAGGGAGAGGAAACTACCATTAACCTGTAGGGATGAAAAGCTACAGTAGTCCTTTCTACTTCCTCTGTTGGGACACGCAGAACTCCACAGAATGAAAGCTGTCTGTCTTTAGGGAAAGCGCTTCCACACATGGTCCTGATAAGCCAAATGTGTGCTTAGCCATCTCATCGCCAGCCTAAGCGCCTCCGGCTGGACAAAGAGCACATCTCCTTTTATTCTCCCTCGCTCAGGGATTGGTCATAAGAGTCCATCATAACACAAGAATTGGTTAGATCAAAGAGAATTACTCGTAGTTCCTCACCCAATTATAAACCACTAACATTTCTTCGATCTTTTCAGTTTCGTTTTTCCATTTTCCCACTTGTTTTATGATTCTCAAGGAGAATTGCTGGCATCCATCTACCCCACCTATTCAAATGCAGCCACCCATCCTTAAATCCAGTTAGTGAATAAGATCTACTCTACACCAGGCACTGGGCTAGGTTCTAGGGTACAACAGTGAATGAGACATCGCCCTGTTCTCTGGTGGAGGAGGTGGATATTACACAAAGGAACAGGATGCTTTAAGTAAGTGTGTTTGCGCTCACTCTCCCTCTCTGTTGGGTTGACCAGATGCTTTGCAATGCAAGAAATGTCTCTGTCCCTGAGATGCTGGCTTGGTCAGTTATCTGGACTGTGTGTGTGTGTGTGTGTGTGTGTGTGTGTGTGTGTGTCTGTGTGTTGGTGGCAAAAGACCAGATAAAGTCTCTCTTAAAAAAGTCATATGTGAGCTAGGTTTGGTGGGACATACCTGTAATCCCAGTACTTGGGAGGCTGAAATAGGAGGATTGCTGGTTCGTGGCCAGCCTCAGCAATTTAGCGAGACCCTGTTTCTAAATAAAAAATGAAATAGGGCTGGGGGTATAGCTTGGAGGTAGAATGTCCCTGGGTTCAATCCCCAGTACTACACACACACACACACACACACACCATATGTGAGCTGAGCTCTGAAGGATGAGCAGGTCAGCCAGACAGTGGGGTGGGGTGGGAGACAAGATAGGACATTCAAATAGCAGGCAAGGGCTAGTGAGAAGAATCCGCAGTGGGGGTTAGACCACGCAGCCTCACGTGGGCTACTGTAATGATTCTGAACATGACCATAAAGACAACGGGCATCACTAACAACTCCCCAAGGTAGGAGTGGCACGGCGTGGCCAGATTGAAACCTGTCTTCTATGAACTTCTACTTTGCCCCCCTATAGACATCACATCGTTTGATTTTGGGAGATTTGTTTCATTTGTAAATTTTATCTCTTGTTCAGATAAAAACCACATTCACATTTCCTTCATAGGTATTAGAGGCAAGTCTGAAAGGAATTCAGCAAATGCTTGAGACCAGTGGTTTGTTTTTCTGTTTTATTTTATTGAACAGAAAATAAACCTTTGTAATATGGTAATATGTATCAAATTTTTACATGTTCATACCTTTAAATATATCAATTCTTCATTTGAGAATTCATCCTAAAGAAAGAATCAGACATTTCCATTTCTGACAGCATGGTGCAATTGTCACCATGAACTTCCTTCTAAAAACAACTTAAAAGTGATGGATAAGATAAGAAAAACATCTTTTTGAAAACATTACTGAAGTTGGGCGTGGTGGCACATGCCTGTAATCCCAGTACTTGGGAGGCTGAGATAGGAGTATCGCAAGTTCAAGGACAGCCTCAGTAACATATCAAGACCCTGTTTAAAAAAAAAAAAAGAGCTGGGGGTGTAGATCGGTGATAGAATGCTTCTGGGTTCAATCTCCAGTAAAACACACACACACACACACACACACACACACACACACACACAACCGAACTGTAAAGACACTAAGAAATTCTCAGGTCAAACAAAACAGAGTGAGGACTGGAATCAAGAGAGAGAAGCCAGGTTTTACCCCGGGGCGCCAATTGACCCGGGTGTTCTTGAGTTTCCTTTTGGATGGTACAATGAGATGGGGGCAAGCCCTCATACCCACGGTGGGAAGTCTGATAGGAAAGTCCTACATAAATCTGGGACCTCACAGGGCTATGCCCTCAATGTAAGGGTAAATTAGAAACATCCCAACTGTCAGAAGGGGATGGTAGATAACTTGCTCTTTCTAGCTTGGTACTGAGTGGGGGAAAATATTTTCTGAAAATTCTTAATTCACCAGGTTTGTGACACTAATTTTCATTCATGTCACCTGTGCAATCTGATAGCAAAAAATTTATTTTAAGGTGGTCTCAGGAATTTCTAGGTAGCACCTGATGACAGTTAACACAAATCTTGTAGGGAACGATAAATCTTCAACTCAGGACTCAAAGAATCCAATAATTAATTTCCAACAGACATGAGCTTGTAGTCAAATATTTAAAAACTTATAAAGATGCAGGGCACTGGGAACAAGAGTCAGTAGCAACAACAGAAAACAGAGCCCAACATGCCAAGATCTCAGTAAATTTTTAGATGCATGTTATAAAGTACATTTTTACTATATTGAAGAGAGAGAGAGGGAGGGAAGGAGAAAGAGAGAGAGATTATATGTGTGTGTGTGTGTGTGTGTGTGTGTGTGTGTGTGTGTGTTACTGGGGATTGAACCCAGAAGCATTCTACCTCTGAGCTACACCCCCAGCCCTATTTTATTTTTTTTTTTGAAACAGGGTCTCGCTAGGTTGATGAGAGTCTCACTACTTGCTGAGGCTGTCCTCGAACCTTCAATCCTCCCATCTCAGCCTCCCAAGTACTGGGATGACAGGCGTGTGCCACCATGCCTGGCTTAAATTTATTATCTTATTGTTCCACAGGTCAAGTACAACCCAAGGCTCACTGGGTTAAAAATTAAGATGCTGGTGAGGCTAGATTCCTTTCTGTAGGTTGTTCCCTGCTCATCTGGGTTTTGGGCAGAATTTACTTCCTTGTGGTTGTAGGATTGAGGCCTCTAATTCCTTGCTGGCTACTAGCTGAAGGCCCTTCTCAGCTCCTATAGGCTTCCTGCACCCCTTGACTTATGAACTCCTTCTACACCACTTTAAAGTCAGCAATGGCAAGTCAAACCTCATTCATAATTTGAATCTCTCTTCCTTCCACTCCATCTTGGTAACCACTCTTCTGCCTCCTTCTTTCACTTTTAAGAGCTCTTGTGATTACATTGGGCCCACCAAGATAGGGCATGTTATGGTAGGATATAGAATGTCTCCTGCAGGGCTCATGTATTAATGTTCAGAGTTCATGTAAGTAAGTCATGAGGGTTGTAACTTTTATATTCTAATGGATATACTGGGTGGTCACCTAGGCAGGTGGGGTGTGGCTGGAGAAGGTAGGTCCCTGGTGGTGTCACCTTAGGGACTGTGCTTTTGTCTTTGAATCCCCTTGCTTGATTGCTGTCTTGCTTCCAGCCTCCATGATGTGAGAGCAGAGCCTCACTCTCTCCTTCTCTCTACTTCTCGCCACTATGCCCTGAGATCCGCAGACCCTGGCCTCACATAAACTGAACCTGAGATCTCCAAAAACTGTGAGCAAATAAACCTTCCTTTCTCTAAGTTGTGAGGTCAGTTGTTTTGGATTATATCAGTGAGAATGTTGACTCAGATAGTTCAGGATAATGCTTCTTTCTTAAGGTCCTTAACCTTAATCACACCTGTGAAGTCTCTTTTGCTACATACAGTGATATATTCACAGGTTATGAAAAATAGGGTGTAGATATATTTAGAGATCCATTATTCTGCCTGCCATTACAGCTAATAATGGGTTAAATGGCAGATTAGATACAGCCAAAGAAAGAATTTAAAAACTGGAAAATAGGCCTGATGACAGAGGGGAATATGGCAGAGGAGAAAACATGAGAGGTTAAGAGGCATGGAGGCTAGAGTGATAAGATATAATAGACATCTCAGCAAAGTTTCAGAAATATGGAAAAGGGAGAATGAAAAAGAGAACATAAGTGATGGAATAATAATTGAGAATTATGATAAACAAATAGATAGAAATACATATCACAGTGAAACTGTACAACACCAAAAGCAGAGAATATCTTAGAAGCAGCCAGAGATTAAAAATAAATAAACAGGTTGTTTAGAAATAAATGACAATTAGACTGACAGTCAATTCCTCAACAGAGGTAACAAAATCCAGAAGAAAATAGAATAGCGTTTTTCATGTACTAAACTAACTAAACATTTAGAATTGCATGCCAAGCAAAAGTGTCTTTTTGGGGTATTAATGAGGGTAAGAAAAAAATTTGAATAGACATTTTACTGAAGAAGTTGTATGAATGACTAGTGAGCACATGAAAAGATGTTCCACCTTATTATTTATTAGGAAAATGCAGATTAAAACCACAATGTGATACCTCTTCAGGCTTACAAGAAGAGTAATAACCAAAAGATAGACAATAACAAAATAGGCAAAGATACAGAGAAACTTGAACTTTCAAAATCACTGGAGGAAATTGTAAAATGGTGTAGTCACAGTTTCTTAAACAGTTAAGAATAGATTAATCACATGACTCAGTAGGTTCATTCCTAGTTATTTACTCAAGAAAAATGAAAAGAAATGGCACACAAAGACTTGTGTGTGCATGTTCCTGGCATCATTATTCATAAGAGCTCCAAAGTAGAAATACCCCAATGCCCATCAGTTGGTGAGTGGACAGACACAATGTGGCACGGTCATATGCTGGAATATCATTTGTCAATAAAAGGTAGTAACGTACATAATGATGCATGCTACGACCTGAGTGAACTTCAAAAACATTATGCTAGATCAAAGAAGCCAGACACAAAAGACCACGTAGTGTTTGAGTCCATTTAAAATGAGAAAATTTGCTGGGCAAGGAGGAGCGTGCCTCTAGTCCCAGTACTTGGGAAGCTGAGACAGCAGGATCACAGGTTGGAGGCCAGCCTCAGCAATGTAGCAAGACTTTCAGCAACCTAGTGAGACCCTGTTTCAAGACAAAATAGGGCTGGGGATGTAGCTCAGAGGTAGAATGCCCCTGGGTTTGGTCCTTGGTACCACAAAAAATAATAAATAAATGAATAATAAAATGAGAGAATTTAAGGTAGGCAGATTACACTTCATTAAAGCAACTTTTCAAAAAATGAAAGTAAAAATGAAACTTTTTCGGAAAAGAAAGTTAACCTTCATCAGGTTTCACTGGAAGAAATTCTAAGCAACATGCTTCAGAAAGGAGGAAAATGATTCCAAAGGAAGGCTCGAGGCCCAGAAAATAGTGCGCCAATGCATGGATAAATCTAAATAAGCATTATAGTATAAAATAATAATTATAAGTCTAATTGTGGAGTTAGAAAAAATAAGATAAAATTAACATACTAAAATATCAGGAGGGGAGCGACTGGAGTTAGTTACCTAAGAGTTTTTTGATTGAGAAGACTATAAATGTGTTAATTTTAAACTTATTTAAGAATCAATGTTAAGATTTCTGGGGTAAGACAGAACTGAAATAGAATACATAACTTCCAAATTAGCAGAGGGGAAGAAATGAAATAGAAAAACTCTTATTTAGTGAAAGGCTAGAAAGGAGGGAGAAGAAAAGAAGCACAACATAGAAATAGTGGTGTAAGAAAAGGCAATATTTTATATTTATTCTTAATATTTTATGCATGCCTTAAATATTTTTATATTTACTCAATATTTAATAAAGAATTTTGAAAGAAATAATCAGATGAGTGTATTAGATTTTATAATGGAATTTGTGATAATAAACCCTGTCAAACTCTATAAAAATCTATACAGCCACTAAAAATGGTAATGCAGGTCTATCTTCATTGATAAGGTGAGGTGCCACTGGGAGTTAGAGAATAGCATAGCATGGTGTAAACGCCAGTCAAAGGATGATCTAATTTTTGTTGATAATCTTGTGCATACAGGTACAGGTATAGAAAAAAACTCAAAGGATATGTTGACAGTGAGATTTTTGGGTGATAAGCTTTTTCTGTAATTATTACTTTCAGCTTTGTATTTTTCTGTATTGTTTATTCTCAATAAGAAAGTAAGATTTTATAATAGTGTATTAAACCACTTTCATTTTGAAAAATAGAGAAAAAATAAACCCTCATTTAGGCAAAGCCCATCTCAATTGTCAAGAACTCAACAGAGACATGTTTTAGATTCATTGGAATGCCTCTTAAGAATCCTTACTCTTTACACCCAACCTAAAAGGCCCTCTTCTAACTCTTCTGCACAGCACAAGGAGAGAATCAAACTCTTTTCTCTCATCACTCCAAGGTGTGAATTAAACAACCTTTCCTGGCACTTGCAGCCCTAACTTTCAGAATCCTAAAGAGTTGGCGATAAAATTATCCAGGCTACTTTGTGAAAGAGCTGCAAATTGTGGGAACGGAAGGAACCCTATAGAACTGGTCTTTGAAATTATTTAGGAATAAGGCTAAAGAATGGATGACATGCTTCTACCTTGAGCATTTTCACCTGACTGGCAGGGAGAATAGTGCATGCGGACCCAGATGTGTGTATCCAAACTACTGCATCCTTTCCAAAAGCCACGGCCATGATAAATGCATATGGTGCCATGCTTTACGCACTGAACTTCCATCAGACACAGTGGTGATGAGTGTCCTGGTGTCAGCCCTAGAGTGTTTGTAACCCCCTCCAGAGTTAGGGCACCGCCTCCACATTGCCTCTACAAATGGATTTCACAACAAGTTTCAATAAAGTAAAATGATTTTTAATAAAGTTTAATTTTTGTATTATATATTTTATATATAATTTTAAATTCCTTAAATTATATTTGTGAGCATCTTCTTTACTCAGGTGTTGGAGTTTTAGAATATCCCCAGAGAAACTTATTTTATGAGTCGAAAGGTGCATATATCGAACATGCGCACAGTTCAACATATGAATAGAGAACAAGACATTTTAGTAAAATGACACAGAGGCATTGGTTACTCATTCTTGAAATTGGTGCAATCTCAGTAGTTCTTAAAAAATTTACCTGACATGTAATAATTGTACATGACATAATCCTAGTGTAATAAAAATAAAATAACTCAGGGAGGAAGAAAGTTCATGAAAATAGCTGATGAGCAAGAAAATGAAATTACTAAAAGTCCAAGATCCACATGCTGTCACAGATGGTTTCCAGAAATTTAAATTTGTATGTGATTTATACAGCTCTATAATCTCCCTAGCATTAGATACAGTGAAGATAGAACATGTAGGTGAATTGCTCTTAGAGAGGATGGGGGTGTGGTTGCTGACATCTTATAGAGAGTCTTGAAATGCCAGGCAAGGCTGGGTCACCATCTCCAACTTTCTCATGACCTTTCTATGTTCACTTTCCCCTGCAACCTAGAGCTGTGTCTGACATCAAACAAATCCTAAGCCGGGCTCATTATTTTAGTTCTCAATGCATTATCCCTCGCCCAAACTGTTCCTTGTCCCATCTTCTTTAGTGACATTGATGCCTTCGCCCGGTTGTCCAACCCAGAATCCTCAGAGACTGCCCCCTCCTTGATGCCCCCACCCAGGCCCTCTGGGTTTCCAAGTCCTAATTCCAAGTAATTTCCAGCACTCACCCTCATCATCGACCCCACTGCCTTCAGAACTGCCTGAACTCTCTACCCCGAGCCCCCAAATCTTCAGGAGCCACACTCTGCGTTTGTGACTCACCCCTCCTGTGAGCACCTTCCCCAACCTATGCTCAGGGCAGGTTGGGCTTGGCTCCCAAATATCCCACATGCTTTTACATCTTCATGCCCCTCCTCGGTTGTTCCTTTGTCTCCATGCTCCGACCTACATGGGACTTACTGCTCACTGTGTCCCTCTTCCTTGTGCTCCGTCCTTCCTGTCCTGTTCCCACCCCATCTCTCAACTTGAGAACTCCCGCACATCCTTTAAGGCGCAACTCAAAGGTGGCTTCTGTCACTAGCTTTGTTTTATCTCTAAGTTGGAATTTATTGCTCTTTGACCACCTGTGTTCCCACAGCAATGTATATATGCCTCGATTTTAGATTGTACTACCTAAGTATTTGCCCCTTAGCCATTTTCCCTAATAGATGATGAGCTGCAAGGGTGAGAACTGAGTCTTATTCATCTTCACATCCCCAAGTCGGCCAGACAGTAAGTTTTCAATAAATCTTTGTTGAATTGAAGCCAGTTGACTTGAATTTTATTAAACTTCAAATATACGGGAGAGCAGTTATCCAATATTTAAATGACATGAAAATTTAATAATCTATTCCTTCTTATGATAGAAGTTTAGCACAATATTATTATTATTTTTCTATTTCCTGGCACCTTTTCACCTACATATATATATATGTACTACATATATGTGTAGTACATATGTACATATATGTATGTATGCATACACATAGACATGCATGTGTAGATACATATGTATATATCTCTCTCTCTCCTTGGATACCTGATTTTTAATCATTTAATTTTGTTGTTTTCACAGGCTATTTTCATAGGATTTCCCCCCTCAGAGTCATTTGCATTTTTCTTGTTTTTTTTTTATATGACTTTTTAAAACTGAAACTATGTCACACTTCAAAATTCAGGAATGGGTTGCAAATGTCTTTTGACACACACACACACACACACACACACACACACACACACACACAATTTCCCCCTTCAAAACATGGTAGAATCATAAAGATGTAATTTCAAGATGAAGGAAAAATATTTTTACTATTATTTTATCAACACAGATCTTTAAGAAAGAAAACCACAATAAATTTTGATTCAAACCAGAGTTCAGTCTTCCTGCCTCTTCTACCTATAGAAATAAAGGAGGTGAGCTCTCTTGGCTCACCCCCAGCCTGCACCCCTTCTGGAAACACATCCCGTTGCACACGCCTCTGCGGGCACGAACCGTCCCGCTCTCGGCCACCTGCACAGGCTCCCCAGGGAGAGACGCTGCTGCTGCTGCTGCTGCGGCGGCTGCTGCTGATCACCTAAGAAATCACTTTCATGTGGGCTGATTTTATTCTTTTATGAGGTGATCTGAAAAGAGTCCTCAAAACACAGATGCTGGGAAGGAACTGTGGAGAGTCGGTCCATGTTGAGTAAGAAGAGCTAGACACACTCTCCAGACCATCTCCCTCCCCATCACACGTTTTGCTAGGCACAGGATGTCATCCCCTGGCACTCTAATGTTGTACAACTTACATTTCCTTTTCCATAGTGTGATTTTATGTTTATAAAGATATGAAAGGCAGAGCTTAGTCAGCTTGGCTATAATGGAGAACTGTAAACATCTCTATATGCTTCCAGAGCCAAAGGCTTTGAGGGAAACAGTCCCCATAAATGCTCTGAGATGAAGAACAAGAATTATAAAATCCCATGAGCTTTGGTCCTGAGCTACTTCTTGAAGAAAACTCTCTGGAGTAAAGATGGGAAGACGCTCTATACTGCCTTTGTAGACTGGTGGTTCTGGGGGGTTGCATCATGGAATAAACATTCAAAACAACTGAAAAACAGAACTGTCTATAAAATAAACGATTAACTATCTAATGAGATATTAATGGGTGGTCACATCCAAATCAGCCTAGATTTATATGCACCTTTGCACATGAAATATCAATGAGCATAATTTTTCTTAAAAAAGTCTGAAACTCAAAAGGGTTAGCTAATATTAAATGGAACACATTTGAATTTTCCCTGCATAGAAATAGAAAATTTGTAATAAGGCATTTGATAAATTTCAGAAGATAGAAAAATATGCATAACCACTAATGAGAAAAAGAGTCAAAATAAATAACTGCTCTTGACACTGAGCTAGTTGAATTTGCAGAGTCTTTGGTATCTTATAAATCTGGATAATAAAATGTGAATAAACCATGCTTTTTTATGGTCCCTGTCACCAAGATATCTAACCTCTTGGGAGAGATTTTACTTACTTTAAAGCATTTATTCACCTCGATTCCCTCCCCCTCCCCCCCTTTTTTTTAGAGATTCCTCATTTTGAAGCTAGGATCAAGAAGAGAGACTTGTGGTCCTTTCCCCAAATCTCTCTCCTCTCAAATTTATGGACACGAACTTCAGAGGGCAGATTCTGATTAACAGGAATAGAGTTCTCCGCCATGACCCAGGGACAGCCTGTGAACCTATTAGAAGCAGGAGTGCTAGCAAACACCGTGGATAGTCATATAGATTAAAGGTTCCTCTGGCTGGGACATTCACAGAGACTTAGCCAGCGGATTGTTAAGTCCTCCCAGCCTCATGGTGTATCTCTGCACAAATGCACTGAGTCTCTCTCGGGGGGCTCCTGTTCACATTTCCCCATCCTTCCCAACTCTACATGCCCAGAGCAGGTCTCTGTAACTCCCTCTCACAAGCACGCCCCCTCCCGACTCCTCCTCCATCAGCACAGCTCCCCAACCAGATAGGTCGGGGGCATTTGATTACTTCCTTCATTTCGCACAGAACTTGGGGGAGCCCGTCTTGCTGGAGTGGGAAGGGGGCGGGTTTGGGCTGGGAAGCGGGTCTGTTATTGCCTACTGCCTCCTGGTGGCTACTGAGGGTGGAACAAACAAGCCTTTTAAAAAGGCTGGTTCATTTACCAAGGTATGTGAGGGTAGGGTTCCACTTACCAGGCATTTCAGAGCTCAGAGGAAAGAAGAATTAAATCTAGGAAAAAGCTTACTCAGACACCAAGAAAGTTGCCAAACATGGGGCTGCAGACAGAGCAGACACCAGAAATGGATCTAGAGGTGCTAGGCAGAGGGGAAAGGGGTGGGTAGGTGGGCGAGGGGAATACAGACCAAATGGGAAGTTAAGAATGAAGACAGGTCACAGGGGGAGGGCCAAGGTCTCACAGGCTGGCCTCTGGTGGAAATAACCCTCCATCTGAGGTGGAGGTCCAAGGCTTTCTACTTGACCTCACTCAGTGGGAGAAAAAGTTGCAAGGGCCTGACACTCTCTTTTGGGAGGCGCTAGCTCAGGTATCCTACACATGTGTGCCAGCGATGACAAGGTGGGCCGCTCGACAGAGCCGTGGAGATGGACGTGCCCAAAGACAGAAGGCTCGCCATGCCCCCTCTACCCACCTGTGAGCAGAAACGAATGGACATAAACTACAGAAGACGGTTCACAGCCATTGCTGTTTACTCAAGTCCTGTCTGTTCCATTTTAAGACTTGTCCTGTAGCTTCGCCCCACCCTGTCACTGTCTCTAATCAAGGCCTGTGCCCATGTGGGCATGCCCATGAGGTCCCTTAGGTGTCCTAAGCGTCACCGGGGCTGCTCTAAGTAAGCCTGGCTGGAGAAACTAGCCTTGCCAGGGGTGGTGGAGTGCTTGCCCTGCGCCCTAAGTGCTGTGGGAACGACTGGGATGGAGAAGAGGGGGGCATCACAGGTTCAGGCAGGTGTTTTAAGCTTGAGCTGCCTGAAAGCCATCCAAGTGGACATCACACTGAAACCCTATGAATGACTGTGGAGCCAGAGAGGGCCAGGCAGCAAGCGCTGGCATACAGATGTTCTGGAGGCCACTGGCATTGATGTGTTCCCGCCAGGAAAGAAAGCAGAAATGACCGTGGGTGGAACAGAGGCAGTAGATTGAGAGGGACGCTTTTTAAAGCACTTTTAGCCAGCAGATTGTGGTTGTTGACACCTGCTACCTGGGCAGAGCGCCAGAGTGACCTCCTAGAGCTATGCCTGTGGCCTTTTGCAACGTATGTTGTTACTTTGCCTTGATGTGCTTTTGCCACTAATGACTGAGGACCTGCTGTGCTAGGCGGCGGGAGGAACCTTGTAAGAGGAGCCCTGGCTTCTGGTGTGACGCTCACCTGTGTCACTGCTGAGTTCCCACTTCCTGTTTCTCAGCAGCTTCTCTGGGATGCGTTGGCACATCACAGCTATGTGGTTGAACAGAGCTGCCCCAGTAGGTTATGTTAAAAGAGCTAGCGCTTTCCTTTTAGAGAAAGACTAGAGTGGCTACACGCTGTCAGCGGATTTTAGACCAATGTATCCAGAGCTAGAAAACTCCACACTTCGGTGGCAAGTTTCCTCTTACTGAGCTGGGCTCAGTAAATTGTGTAAGGAAAAAGCAACTATACCCAGTCTGGCTCATTCAAGCAGGTTAAAGATAGCTTCACATAACTCTGTGCAAGTTAACAGGAAAGCATGAATGAAACTAATAAACTCCTTTTTTTAGAACACAATTCATAAAAACTGACTGCAGTGGCAACCGAAGAATAAGAAAAATATCAAAATACCATCAAAAAGCACTGGGCCCAGATGGTTTCATAGAATTCTATCCAACCTTCAAGCACCCAATGCTACATAGATTGTTTCAGAGCTTAGGAAACTTCCAATTTTGTTGTTGCTGTATGTGGTACTGAGGATTAAACCCAAGGACAGACATTCTACCTCTGAACTACACCCTCAGCTCTATTTTATTTTTAATTTTGAAACAAGATCTCACTAAGTTGCTAAGGGCCTCACTAAGTTGCCGAGACTGGTCTTGAACCTGCAATTCTCCTGTCTCAGCCTCCTAAGCACTGGGATTACAGGCATACACCACTACACCCAGCACAATTTTTTAGAGACTATAACATGGATTAATAGTTGAATCTGATAAATATAGCAAAAAATCTCTAGATCAATCTAATTTATGAATATCAATGCAAAAATTTCCAGTGAACTGTTAATAGAGTCTGTCATCGCATTAAAAGAATAATACATTAGGATCAAGTAGTAGTAACTTCAAGAATGTATGGATAATTTGAATTAGGAAATCCCATTAATATTATTCACCAAGTTTTTAGATATTTGGAAATAACCATACAATTATCTCCATAGATGCTAAAAGGCATTCAACAAAATCCATCATTCATTTATGATAAAAACATAGAAAAATAAATATGCAACAATAGCTAGGAAAAGCTCAGGACATAAAAAAAAAAACAATAATGAGGGGAGCCTAGCTCTACTAGACAGTAAAACATACAGAGGGAGTCTAAATTTTAAACAGACTGCTACAGAAGAAAACATCAGAAATGGACCCATATGCCTATGGAAATTCTGTTGAGGTTGAGGTTGGAGCATATCAAATCACTGATGATGGATGACTAATTGCTACATGGAAAAAGATAAAATTTCACCTGAACTTACACCATAATAAATTCCAAATCGTTAAAAAGAGATAAATATAAAAAATGAAACCATACCAGTAGAAAACATAAATTATTCCTTTAAAACCTGATGTAGGAAAAAGGCTTTCTCACTCTTAATAAAAACCCAGATGTAACAACAACAACAACAAAGAATTCATGAATTTAACTACATAAAAATAAAAGTAAAACACAACAACAACAATAAAAGTTCCACTTGGCCAATGGAAAAAAATTATAAGCAAAGTCAAAGTCTAATAACAAACTGAGAAAAATACTAGTAATGCATATTACAAATTAAGGGCTGGTATCCCTGATATGTAAAGAAGTCTAAAAAAAAACTATTGGAGAAAAATGGGCAAACTGTATATAAATAGCTCCTAAATATATGAAAATGTACTCCATTCAACTCAAAATAAGAGAAAGTAAATCAAAACTATGCTGAGATGCCATTTCTCACTGTCACTGGTGAAAATACAAATGCTTGACCAACACTCTGTTAATGAGATTCTGAGGAAGCAGGTACTTGCCCAGTGGAGGCAGGCCCACCGGTGGCCCGGGTGGAGGCGGTTGCCAGCAGCTTTCATGATGGAGGCGGGCCCAGTGGCTGTGATTGAAAAGTGCCCAGCGGCAGTGATTAAAGAGGGCATGGCTACCTCTCCTGCTGGCAGCCAGCACTCACATAATTCTGGCTTTGCTGGAAAAAAAAGGGGTCATGGAGTCTTCCCCTGAGATTTCAAAGGAAGGCCTGGGAAGCCAGGCAACTTATGGAAGGGTCGGAATCCTGCAAGCAGGCCTAAGTGGGGCAATTTGTGAATCTGTGAGGGTGAAGCCAAGGAAAATCCTGAGAAAAAGGTAAATCCCTGAGACTTAGAGATGCCATAAATGTGGAATGACTGCGAGGAAAGGTTGCAGGCTGGGAGCCATGGAGACAGGCTAGAAGAGCCAGTGTGTCACCCATTGCAATCAACCAGGGTGTAGGGGTGGGGCTGCTAAGACCTCTTGGAGATCACATCTCACCACCATGTGTCCCAGATGCCAGAAATGGAGCTGCAGGATCAAATGCTGGATTTCGATATTGTTTTGATCTCATTCCTTCTTTCTATAGTTCTTTTCTTCCTTTTGAAATGCAAATGTTTACTCTGTGCTATTCATTGTACACTGGATGTATGTAACTTGCTCTCCCTCTCTCCACTTCCTGCCACCATGACCTGAACTCTGCAGACCTGGTCTGACATGGACTGAACCAAAAACTGTGAGCAAATAAATCTTCCTTCCTCTAAGTTGTGTGGTCAGTCTTTTTGGATAGAGCACTGAGAATGTTAACTGAGACAGCTATCATGGCTCCTCGGGGTCTAGATAAGGATGGAATCAACGTTCAGAGCCCTCATGAGTGAACATCTTTGATATTACAAGTATATAAGTATTTGGAGATTGTTCCACTATTTTTCTTCCCACTCATGCAAAATCATGAGATTGTTCTATATACTATCCCCACAGATTAGGTTCTTCACAGTCTAGAAGAATTTAGTAGCATTGACCCAGTCAAAAATGTTTCCTGAACACCAGGATAGAGTGGTGAAAATGACACAGTTCCAGACACGATAGAATTAATGTTTTAGTGGTGGTCAACAGACAATAGCAAATAGATAATTAAAATACAGAGTATGTCAGTTGGTGATACAAACTATAGGAAAAAGCAGGGCAAGAGGATAAGGGCTGGGGTAGGGGTTGGAGAATGGGTAGCTAGGAGAAGCATCATTGAAAAGGTAACATTTAAGTAAAGTCTGGAAGGGATAAAATGGTAAGCCACAGGCTATCTGGGGGGTGGGGGTGCGAAAGATGTTCCAGGAAGTGCAAATATCCTGTGTGTCTAAACACAGGAAGCTGGGGGAGCCGGAGTTGAGCAGATGGGAAGAAGGGAGAGGGCAGAAGGAATCAAGGTCTTGGGTGGGTACTGGGCCTTGTAGGACATCTGTATGTATGTCACCTTTGACCTTGACCCAGAGTGAGACAGGACCTCAGGAGAGCGCTGAGCAGAGGAGCAACATGGCCTGATGCATTTCAAAAGTCTCAGCAAAAGCAGGGCATGGTGGCGCATGCTTGTAATCCCAGTACTTGGGAGGCTGAGACTGGAGGATCCGGGTTCGCGGCCAGCCTTAGCTAATACTTAGTGAGGCCCTCCGCAACTTAGTGAGACCCTGTTTCAAAATAAAGAATAAAAAATAGGGCTGGGGGTGTATCCCGGAGGTAGAATGCCCCTGGGTTTAATCCCCGGTACTGCAAAAAAAAAAAAAAAGTCTCAGCTAGAGGAAAACCACTTCAAGGTTTCAGATAATGTGGAAGCATATTCTCAAAGCATCCCTGAAGAATTCTTTTTATTTCTTCATTTCCATTCCCAGCTAATTTAATACAGCCTCTCCAAATGATAGTTAGAGCCACTACCAAAGAGCCTTTGTGTTCTATCAGAGGGTCTGAAAGGAGCATGAGCCATTGGCGGGGCTCAGGTCATGTCTGCGTCTCTGAAGATGACCAGCATCACGGGCCAGCTTAAAGGATAAGGGGAAGGTGGAATCAACGTGAACATGAAGAGGCCACCAGTGCCTGCCTTGAGCAGGGGGTGAGGCAGGTGTTTGAAGGTGGAAAGACAATGCAGCTGACAGCAAACTGGGGCTCCTGGGGCCCCCGTTGAGGGTAGAGAACCAAAGGTGGGAGCTTCCAGGCCCAATTGCAGAGTTATTAAAACTGCAGCAGCAGGCCAGGGTGGAGAGAGGCACTGTACTCCTCAGTCAGGACAGCTTGGAACTGGCCAGAGGATTCCTGGTTTCTTCTACTTCCTGAAACCCCTCTCTTGGACACAAATCTTTCACGGATGGGCCATAGAACCAATGACCATGCAAAACGGCAGCTCAGCTGGGGCTTCCTGAGTCCACCCTGTGGAGCCAGGTGGTCTTATCTGGGGTAGGGATCTCTGGAGAGGGGTGATACTTCATCTGAAGGGTAGGTCAGAGAAGACTTGGGACTGGGGGACATTTCTTATGTCTTCACGGGAGCAGGGTCCTCATGCTGAGCTGAGACCAGGGCTCTGCCTCAGCGGCCTGTGCCCGTGTGCTCACTGCGATGTGCCCAACATGGGCAGCTCATGATGGAAGGATGCAGGTGAGCAGGTAGGGGGAGAGGGACCCCCAAAGGGAGAGTCGGGCAGGGTACAGTTCTTCATCCCCCTCTCTGTAGGCTTCTGGCCCTTTTAGATCCTATTTATGAACATTATATTTTTTAATGGATTTTTGGAGAAAGAGATAAGGAGCTGGGAGGCTACTGTCCTATCAGTGGAGAGCATCAATACCAACAGCACCAACTGGTTTTATGACACAACAGAGGAGAAATAATCAATGCATAAATTAGAGCTTTAACGTTGTCATAAACACTGGGGCATCAGGATTTAGTGAGAGCAGAGCAGGCCAAGATGTGACAAAGTTGTAATTGGGAGACAGGAAGCGACAATATTTTTCACAGTAAAATAAAAAGAGGGGAAAGGAGTGAGATTAAGAGAGAAAATGAAATGCGCAGGCTCTGCCAGGCTGAGTTACAAATGACCTCTTCAAATTAAAAAACGCAGAGAACTTACGTGATATCAGCATTGGGGTGAAGCCCAAAGACTTCAGGGTTATCTAGGGATGGCAGCGACTGGATGTACTCAAAATACTGGTCCAAGGTTTTGCACAAGGGGATTTTATAGCCAGTATAAAAACAGAATGATGGCTCAAACATCTTTTCACTGAACCAGACCTGCATGAGAGGGAGAAAAATAAAAGAAAGAAAACTGATGAGTGTCTAAATGGAAACTGCTGCTATGGAGGAGGAGGAAGGGTCGCCTCATTTCCATTTTAATAGGGTTTTCTTTTCTTTTAATACTGGCTTTGAAAGCATCTTAATGCAACGACTGGTAGAATAATTAGCACACTTATGAAGAAAAGAAGGAAGCCACATACAAAATCAACCCAGAGGGGCCTCCGTTGAGCACCAAAGGAGAGAGCTGCTCAGAGTGGAGAGAACTAGAGATGGCCAGTCACAGAGAGGAAAGGGTCCTGTTTCCTCTCATTTGTAGAAGCTAGGAAGAAACTGGGATACAAGAGGAACTTCAAATAATGGAGGAGAAATCCCAGTGGAGCCATGGAGGGGGTCTAGGGGAGGGGAAGGGAGTAGAGGGGAGGGGGAGGGAGACGGATGAAGGAAGCTATGTACATATACAAAATCCCCAAGGCCAATCTCCATATCATGCACTGGGAAGGGGAGGGAGTGGGGTGGGATCCCGGGGAAGCTCACCAAGTGCTATGTGCATGTATGCCCCTATCACTCTGAACTTCATTATGATGTGTGATTACAGTGCATCGATGAAAGTATATTAAAAAAAAAAGAGGAGGACAGAGCAGCCCTGGAGGTCTGGCGGTCTCCCTTGGAGAAGTCTGACCCACCTCAGTTCTAATCTCGCAGAAGGGGGAACGCAGGGCGGAGTCGCACGTGCGCACACAGGACAAGGCCTGGGCATGGTCATTGCCCCCAGCCCCAGGCAGGGCTCATGCCAGGGGGCTGTGCACGGGCATGGTGCCACCTGTGATGACACTGAGCACCAGCCCGCAGCCAGAAACCCTTCTCTTTACAAGCATCTCCCCTCCACCCTGAGCCCAAGAGCTTCCCTGTTAATGAAGCGCTGTCCCTGTCCACCAGAAGCAAGTGTACCCAGCTGCCTTAACACGCCTCTTCTCATTCTGCAGGCGCTGATGGACTATCTGCCACAACACAGGGCGAGAAGGTGTGGACAGCGGGTGTGAACAGGCTTATTTTTGAAGAGGGTTGGGAAAATGATGCTGATGCCTATGAGGCAGATTCGAGTCAGCGGCTTCAGTGTCCAACAGTACGGATTTCCCATTGGGAGGGGGCTAACGGGAGGACAGGAGTGGGGTGTAGGCACTGTGTCAACTGAGGTGAAAGAGGCGCGGGCTGTGCCTCAGCCCGTCAGTCACTCTTTCCCTGGTGCGTTCCCCCTCCACCCCCTTCTTTTGGCTCTTTTTAGGTCTGGTTATTGCTCTGAAACAACACCCCCCGAGCTGGCTCTCTCTGCTGCTTTATTTGCTTCAGTGCTGTTCTATTAGACTCCTGTGCACAAGGCACTGGGCTTAGAACCAGAACAGAATAAAAAGATGAAGGACGCACAGTCCTTTCATTCAAGGAGCCTGCGACCCAGCAGAGGGAGAAGCTGATTACAAACCGCAACACAAAGTGCATGAAGGTAAGAGCAGGGAAGAAAGACAAGTAAGCAAGGGAGCAGGGAGGCTGAAAGCAGGGAGAGAGCGGCCAGGTGGGTGTCAGGGAGGGAGGTGTTTTGGAGAAGTCTTGGAGGAGAGGGTTTTGAGAGGAGACCCCGTGAGCAGAGGCTCAGAATAACTGATGTGGACACGGGAGGCAGGCTGGTGGAAGTAATAAGTGCGGGGCGAGTACGCGGCAGCCGTGAGATGGGTATGACGATGATGAGGTGAGGCCGTTTTATGGATGACTCTGGGTGCCAGGGTGATGACCAGTGCTTGATTTAAGAAATGGGGAGCAGCTGAAAGTTATTAAAGGGAACAGTGCTAGGAGCACAGTCATTACTTAGAAAGATTGGATTTTTTGTGATCTGGATGACTTAGACTGCAGGAAGACACCCTGGGGAGCGAAGGCCTCAGGTCTCAGCACAGATAACAAGTGGCCACCCTGGACTCGCTGTTGCGCTGACATGCACCTCTGAAAGCAGAAGGAAGCTTCTTCCTGGCTCATCAGTGCTTTATTTATACACGCACAGAGAGCCTGGCTTAGCGCACACAAACAGCTCAGTTTCACCAAGTTTAGAGACTCTTTGGAGGGTGTAGACAGGATATGAAGGATATGAAGTTTACATGGAGTCACTCTGGGAGACTCTCTGAAGCTAAGCAGCTGCTAGAGCTGGATTCTGGAATGACCCGTTTGTGGCGCTACTGGGAAGCGGGAGGACCTTTAAGAGGTGGGACACAGAGGAAGGTATACTGGTCAATGGGGGCTTGCATCCCCTTGAAGGGGATGGTGGGACCCCAGTACCCCGGCCCTCCCTCTTCCTCTCTCTCCTGCCACCACTACAAGGTGGGCAGCTCTGCTCCCTGTCGCACTCCCATGTGACGTGGTGCTCCACTCACGAGAGGCCCCAGCGCAATGGCGCCAAGCGGCTGTGGACGGAAACCCCCAACCGAGAGCCATGATGAACCTGGAGTCTTTAGACGCTGATCAGCTCCCGTCTTTGTTACAGCAGCCATTCTTGAGTGAGAACACTAAGGTTCTACAATCATTAGGTTTAGAAGAGACGCTCTGTAAGATGCAGAGAAGAGAGCAGACAGAGGTCCAAAGACAAGCCAGGCACTGAGAGTCGTGGGGACAGAGGGTCCAATCTGAAAGCAGAGATTTGCAATGGAATCTCTTTGACAGATAGATGGCAAGAGCAAGGCTGGGCACAAACTGAGCCAGAGGAAGACAGGCCGTAGATCCTGCGGCCCTGCTCTGCAGCCTGCTCCACGGGGTTCTGCTGCTGAGGTCAGGGGTAGCCTCATGCCCTCAGAGCCAGACACCCAGACTCACGTCTCTGGTTATTGGGGGGTCACCTGGAGCTGGATGAGCAATGAGCGAGGTCAAGGTCAGGCAAGGCATGAGGTTTGGGGAGTACAAGGAGCAGAAGCAGGGAGTTAGGGAGTGGGGCCAGTCACTAGCCAGAAAACCGCAGCCACTGAGGGTCCTGAGAGCGCAGGGCATGGAATGAGCCAGGGCAAGCTACTCAGAGTGACAGATGGAATGAGAGCAAGAGGAACTGTGCATCGAAGGCAGTAACTATTGAGGGCAGAGGACAGAGAAGCCGGGATCAATAGCTATAGAGAGAAAGGAGAAACAGAAGCTGGTGGGGAGCAGCGGCCAATGCACCGGGCCTAGGGAAGGGGCCCTGATTCTAGACCAAGGAGTCTGTGCATCTGTGACCGAGACATAGCCCCTTTCTCTTGGTTCTGATGTCCACGCACGGTCCCCTCCCTTCTTTTTTTTTTTTTTTTTTTTTTTGCGGTACCAGGGATTGAACCCACCTCCGAGCTACACCCCCGGCCCTGTTTTTTATACTTTATTTTGAAACAGGGTCTCACGAAGTTGCAGAGGGCCTCACTAAGTAGCTGAGGCTGGCCGTGAACCCAGATCCTCCCGTCTCAGCCTCTCAAGTACTGGGATTACAAGCGTACGCCACCACGCCCAGCAGTCCCCTCCCTTCTGAGAGAGTCTACTTAGCTGCGCTTACAGTGTGATCTGGAACACACGCTTATCTTTGTGAAATGCACGTGGGCTATTTTATAGATCTCATTTTATTGTTTTTGGCAATGTTGTATGCCACGATAGGTCCCACAGCATTTAACTAGTCTCTTTCCCTTCAGCACCCCGCTGCCACACACTACTGTGAATAGCACTGCTGTCCTTCCTGAGCACCACCCTGGGCACACCCTCAGGAGCAGGCGGGCTGGGACGGCCGTCTCGTCATCGTGCCACTGTGCACATCCACTCCAGCTCACTCTCTTGGGGCTCTGGAGGCTGTGATGCACCACCCGGTCCTCCTTCAGGACCCAGGCTGTCCCTCCCCGGCTGTCCAGGGTGTCAGCTCCTACGGGCTCACCATCCATCGCTCCTCCCCAGGAATGGCGCTGGCGGAAGGGGGCTGCCCTGGCCAAGGCTGCGTCCTGGGCAAGGAAGGGCACCCAAGTGCAAGACTCCAGGCCAGCATCTGTTTCCAGGGAAACCAACCTATGATGGGGGCCTTCAGCTCCACGTACAACGTTGCCATGGACATTTTTGTCTCTGCCCTTTGTGGACTTTTCCTTCAAGCGTTCTGGGGTGAATCGGCCTGGGACACTTGATGTCAGCAAGCGTCACCCACCTGTACCAACTGAACCTGAGCAGCCGACCTCCACCTCGACATGTCCTTACCAACACTCGTTGTTTTCCACCTTTCTCTATGTATGGCTTCCCCCAAACATGCACAAATATGTAAGGGTTCAACGAAAAATAAGATTTCTTGACTTTTCAGTTTACCCAAATATCCCAGCACCTTGTACTTGGTTGTTTAAGTTTTACTTTTGTTAAGCAAAAAACAAACAACAAGTTGGGTGCTGTGGCACATGCCTGCAATCCATGTACTTGGGAGGCTGAGACAGGAGGATCTGGGTTTGTGGCCAGCCTCAGCTACTTAGTGAGGCCCTCCTCAACTTAGTGAGACCCTATTCCAAAATAAAGAATAAAAAATAGGGCTGGGGGTGTAGCTCAGATATAGAATGCCCCTGGGTTCAATCCCCAGTACCGCGATAAAATAAAATAAAGTAAAATAAAATAATAAAATAAAATACTCCCAAATCTGATATTTTTCCCACTTGGGGAAAAATGCCTCCTTAACATGTAAAAAACTTTAAGAATTTAAGGCTAGTAGGTGTTAGTTATAATAGTATTCATCTTTGTTGTGAAAGCTGTAATTGCTAAGAAATACTTTTCTTTAGAAAATGTTTGCCAACTTGCTCTATGTGGATTTCACTGGGCAAAGAGAAAAAAAATGAACCCTTCATCAATTTTTAATAATCTAAGCTAATAGCAGAAAGGAGAAAACTCCAATTACAGTGAGTTCCCCACCCCTTACTTTAGGGCTTGAGGTTTGCCATGGGTCTTGGAAGAGGAGCAGAAACGAGGGTCCCCGGTCTGGGGAATGGAGACTGCGGAGGAGGGACAGTGGGAAGCTCTGGACATGCGCAGGCCACCTGAGAGGAGAGGACGCATAGAATGACCGCTGTTCCACTAGGGACCGCAGGTAGACTGGCAGTCGTGGTTGTGGGTGGTGGGTGGTGGGTGGTGGTGGTGGTGGTGGTGGTGGTGGTGGTGTGTGTGTGTGTGTGTGTGTGTGTGGTATCGTGTGGGAAGGGGTTTCTTGACTAATTCCTTTTTAGCATTTATATCGTTTCCCCTCAAGTTTGGCATGCCCATTAAACACAAAAAGTAGTCTTGTTTAAAGGGAAAACGCAATGATGTGTGTCCCCACGTTTTTCTTCCCCTAAATTGACTTACTCTGGCAAAGCAATTAAGTAGGCGTTTATCAAAGTCATCTGTCACTCTGCCTCCATATTGTACTTCTCCGATCATGTATCGAACCGTGCTCCACGATACACCCTTTATTAAAAATAAAAAAGGGTTATTCACTGTCAAGCCAATCAAACGCTTCATGCCTTTCTCCATAGGAAAGGTCTGGAAAAGGGAGTGGTAGCTAGACTACGTTTAAAGCGATTCATTATTTTACAGTAACAACTTCCACTACCACGGGGCTGGAACCACTACAGTTTGTTCACCAAAGAAAAGTCTATAGCGCTAAACACTAGTGGAGATGTTGCCCATATATTATTTAAAATAGGAAAAAGGGCTATTTTTCACTCCATGGGTGTCATCACCTATAACACTCATTATAGCTACGGCAAGCTGTTACAGAGGGGAAAGTGGTGTTTAGCGAAGAAAGGAGGAAAATCAAGTAACCGTGCCAAACGCGCTTTCCTAGCAATATATTTTCTGGAATCAGTATGAGAACAACTAGGAAAGTATTTATTCACAAGGCTTTTCTACCATGTCATCCTTTCCCGTCTCATGGCAACTCACATAGTTAGTTGTAGTGAGCTAAAAACTACATCAAAGTATTCATTAATTTTTAAAGCAATCTTACATTAGCAATATATTTCAGATCTTTTTTGTTTTTTTGTGGTACTGGGGATTTAACCCAGGGGAGTTCTACCTCTGACCCACACCCCCAGCCCTATTTTATGTTTTAGTTTGAAACAGGGTCTCACTAAGTGGCTGAGAGTCTTGCTATGTTGTCGAGGCTGTCCTCGAACCTGCGATTCTCCTGTCTCAGCCTTCTAAGTATTGGGATTACTAGGTGCGCCACCATGCCCAGCTTATATTTCAGATTTTAACAGCTATTTTATTAAAAAAAAAAACTTAGTACATTTGGGGTAGAAATGAGGGTGCTTGATTCTTACTTAGTTTTCCTTGGTTAAAATTTTATTTATTTTTTAGTTCAGTTGCCTTTCAAAGCAACTATTTCAAGGTAACTATTATTTGTATATCCCAGCATGATAAATAACCACAGAATACGAACCCACACAATACAATTTTTCATCAAACTGCCACACTCTTAATGTAATGTCCCTTCATCATTTCAAGAAGAATGATGGTTTGGTCCTGGAGTTCCCTCGTGCCCAGGCAAACATTCACCATGACTCCCTAGCACAACAGTGCTGGTGCGGGCCTCCCATGGGAGGAGGGAGGGGCAGACGGTGACAGTGGCATTTACTGAGCTCCTCCTGCAATCCATATACTGTGCTTTCACAAATGCCAGCCGCTCGTTCCCCACAGAACTCAGGGTCACTCTAGACAAGGACACACCGTGGAAGGATCGGACTGCGACCCTTTATGATCTATGTGCGGGACGACACCTGGGCTTGCGTTCTCTGCTCTGTGACCTTGAGGAAGTCTCTCAGTCTGTCCTGCCTGTCAGTAAAATGGGCAGAACAAAAGTCAGCCCTCTGTGCCTGCCTCACCGATGGCAGAGACAGAAACGACGTGCTGCGCACACCAGCACTCTGGCAACTGGGGAGCCCCACAGGACGACTGGTGACCACTGTGAGAAGTGGTTGCTGTTTCTACGCATGAGCCAAGTTAGTTAAGAAGTGACTTGAGGTGAGAGCGCCTCCTCCTGGGCAGGCAGATACCCACACGGGTAAGGCCAGAGAACGCACGTGGGCCTGAAGCCATGCTTCTGCTTGCAGTGGCCCGTGGCCCGTGGCTGTGCCAGGCGGGAGGCCAACGTGTTTTGCAGCACACCCAATGTTATTGCTGACAGGCAGCTCCTGCATTTAGTGTGCTGGGGGGGGGGCGCTGGACCAGTGCACAGCTCATTAGAGTGACCGGGCTCTTTGAAAGGGGCTGGAGGGAGACCAAAAATAGAAAAAAGAAGCAGTTTCACCCACTTTTTTAATATCGCATTCATCAAGGTGATTCTGAATAAACTGGACACTCGCTGTAAAGTCGGCCGAATTGAATTCATAGGGAATATTCCATCCTAAGGGACCAAATTTTCGTCGTTCCTTAAAAACACCAAAGAAAAGTAAATATTGAATGTACGTAAAATTGATCTGTACGTAGCTGATTCCCTTTTTTATGATTATTAAGATAAGGTATCATAAAATTAAGGCCATGTTATCAAGATAAGTTGACAGTGTCTTCAAAGAACAGTATATACAATTTTGGATATATTAAACATTAGAAATACTATTTCATGACCCTATAGCCAAATAGTTTACAAAAATAAATCTCCAAATATTTGCTGAGTTGGAGTTCTTGGGTTTTAAAAAAAAGTCTAGGTATCCAATGACAACTCAGAAGAATGCAGTAGGTGCTCAATAAATACCTGTTGGATTAATTGTCACTCTAAATAGAACACTTGCACATTTGAAATGTTCAATGGAAGGGTTTGGCTTTTTCAAGTTGAATGACTTAAACATTCAAGAGCATTTAGATTCCCTGCTAGTTTCACTTTGTAATCTTGTCATTTCAGATTTTGAAAACTAAAAGTTTCTACTGTACACCTGATGTGTCTGTCTTAAAATTTCCACACCACCTTCATTTGGTTCTCCCTTCTTCACTGAACAGGGCTTGAAAGACTTAGGAAACAGGGACTCTTCAGAATTGCCAAATTACCCGTAAGTAATCAAACTGGACTCAGTTCAAATGACTCAATTGCTTTGAGATTCCAGAGATAGCTTTAAAGGCACGGTAAGCATTAGAGCTGATCTCTCCAGGCCCCAAGCACCCAGCAAGCCACCCGGTGAGTCCACAAGTCCCTGCGCCAGCAGGTCTCCCTGTGTGGCACGTACCGCTCCCTGAGCAAAGCCACCAATCCTCCTGCCTGAGGAGAGGGCCGGTGTGGGGGGTAGACTCCCTGGACATCTGTGGGAAGAGTTCATTCAATTTCTCTACCTCTAAATACATAAAACTTTTCTTTCTCTCTCCTACCTTTCCAGCCCAGCACACAAATACACACGCTGCTGTTCTCACAAGCCATTCCAGTCCTGCTGATGCAGTTGGCACGAGCACCAGATCCCGAGTAATCCCAGCATTTAAAGAAATCTGAACGAACTTTAGCGTGGACAAAATCATGGGCAGCTCAGAGAAGAAATTCAGAAAGCACGAAGGCTTTAATTACTGGTTTTCAGGATATGCTTTTAAAATATTAAGTAAACCATTGACATGGATTTGGGTCCAGATGTTCTGACCCTGGGAGTTAATGTAAGGGCAAGAAAAAAGAAAAGAAGAAGAAAAACCCTCTTAAGACTAGAAAATGCTGCCGTGACTTCATGAGCTGTACTTCTCTGGGTTGTCAGGCATTAGAGATTTGTGCGATGTGACCCCCACCCCCCCCCCGTCCCCTGCCTTAGCTAATGTGATCCAAGGTGGGCAACCCGCCCAAGAACACACCAGACACCTTTGCCCAGGATTTGCACTCAGGCTTCAGAATTGCTATGTGGAGTCAAACAGTAGGGAGACTTGGAACTGGGGGGCTGTGCAGTGCATGCAGGGGTGGGGTCATGATGAGGCCCCCCGAGGGGGAGCCCTGGCCCAAGGCTCTCTGCTTCTCTTGATGGTTTCTTGGCCCCAGGATTCATGTTGCCTTGGATTTGTTTTGGAGCCTTGAAGGTGAAAAACAGGTCTTCTACTTTTTTGTCTTCCTTGGGGACAAGGATCTTTGTTGCCTAATCAACATTGGTCAATTACCATCAGAATAAAAGGAACCGGCCCTCTCATGCTCTGGCTCTGGGAGGACCCCAGAAACACGGAGGGGAACTTCTCCCCAGTTATCCCAGGAGCAAGGTTGGGTTAAGAAAGTATGGGATATGAACACGGAAATGTGTTTAGCTAACCCTTTACTTCCTGTACTTTCTTCCATCCTGGTGACTTTATTAAGAAGACAGTTAACCATTTACTGAAATACGAATGTATTCCCATTTTTTTAGAAAGAGAATCAGAATCTACACTGTTAGTTTTCTACCTATGTGTAAAAACTATGTGTCTACCTCAATTTCTAAAATTTAAGGTTCAATTAGACAGAGGACTGAATGAGAAATAATTCTTTCTTTCCAATTACTGAAGCTGCTTAAATTGGCTCTATGGAAACACTCCCATTTATATGCACTCAGCAACTGCAATTTAGTTGTTCCTTAAAATGTGATCTTTGAAAATTGCCCCAATGCTGAAATTTGCTTCACATTTATGTCACTTACTATCAATTTTCATTTAAAGCATTCACTTTTTAAGTTGGTTCACTAAAGTCACAGATGTTAATTGAGTTCATCTTGGGGAAAAACACAAAATCTTGGTGGGTGTCTTTTTCTTTCACAAATGAAGTCATTTCACTTTCCTGCTATATTTTGTACCAACTGGTCTCTCTACGAGACAATGAAAAAAAAAAAAAAGAGAGTACTGAATCATCTGGCACACTATCAGGACAGACTTAAACCACCGGGGTCTAAGAGTTCATCTGGGAGCTCAAAAGTAGGGGATTTTGCCAGACTTCTTTAGACTATTGACTCTTTTCAGCCTAATTAGCATTTTGGAAGTCCTGGGATAAGTCCTGTGTAGTACAATAGACCCCTGTTTCCTGATCTGTGCAGCTAAAGGCAGAAGTAGGGGATCTTTCAAGATTTTTTCCCATTTTAAAAATTCTGTCCTCAAACCTATAATCCTCCTGTCTCAGCCTCCCAAGTACTGGGATTATAGGCATGTGCCACCACACCTGGCTCCACTTTTTTTTTTTTTTTTATGAACACTCACTCCACTCTTAGCTTCTCAGCTCTGGAAGCAGAGACTTTAGTTTTCTCTGTTTTAACCTAAACATGTTTTGTTCTGCATAAGCACATCTTAGCCCCATGATTGGACCACGGTCCTGTTGCTCTTCTTCTGTTTAGCACTTGAATAATGGCCACTAAAAACACAGGTCGTTGTGCTGACCACATGGGAACTATCCCCAATCATCTCTCCGTGAAGAACACAGCAGACGAGTCGAGTCGTCATGACTGGGAACAGAACTGTAAGATACAGTCTTTATGAATGGGGACTTAGCACAGTTAAAACATTATTTGTATTAGAGTGTGGTAGGGTCTGGCAAAGGGAGCAATTCTCAGATATGAATACATGAAACATGTTTCAGGGACTTGAAAGCCATAATTTACCACCCAAAGGCCACAATGAAACTTAGTAAAAATAACCACCCACAAAGCATGCAGCCCGATGTTAACAGTGCGGCCCTCGGTGCAGCATGGGGCCTGGGAAAGGGGCAGGAATGATAGCCGGAGGTGCACGCACCCAGCAGTTTCTGGGGTGGGCTCTGAATCCCTTCCATCCTTGGGCAGAGATGAGGGGAATCCTATGCACCCTCTGCACACCTGAAGGTGTGACTCCCGGGACACAGCATTGGGATCATTTTGTCCTTCCCCTGAGCCTTGGGGAAAGAGAGACACAGGATGGGGCCAAAGGGGCCTCGTCATCTCTCTGTGAAACCAAGGAGGGAACCAGGTGTACTAAGATTGCACAGCTTTCCAGTGGAGAATGACATGTAACTCAAGAACAGAACACAATAATAACCAAAATTTAAAAAATCCTACTGACAAGTTGCTTGGTAACCATAGAAGTATTACGTTACTATATGAGCAATTCGTCTAGAGAAGCAAATGGCCAGTGACCTGAGAAAGGCAGGGAACCACGGTGACCCTCTGCCCCCAGCGCCGTCACTTCTGTGACTGCCAAGTAACAATTAGGGACAAAACCTACGTCAGTCAGAGCCAGGCAGGCCCAGATCTACCACATGCCATGTGCACTTAGCCTCTGGGTCTCAGTTTCCTCGTCTTCCCGGCCCTGAAATGCGGTCACTGCTCTCACATGAGACGGCACCCAGGGCCTACTTGGCCAGCGCAGGCACATTCACGACCAAGCTCCCGGCCTGACCGTCTGTCTCTTCATTCTACTAATACTCAGTGAGCTCTGCTCTGCTCTGGCCCTGATGCTGCTGTCACAGCAGGAGAGTCAATGGTTACCAAAAGGCTGGTGTCTGCCCTGGGAGGGGGAGGCGTGGGAGCCTAGAGCAGGCTGAAGAGGACGACGCCATCCTGCCATCCCGCCATCCCCGAGGGCCTCTCCTCTGCGGCCACATCACGTCATTAGCGCCCCTCCACAGGAAAGCTGCTTTCCACGTTACCTGCACTGTGGAGTGTAAAAATGCCACCGTGTACAGCATTGGCTTCCACATGGGCAGGTTGCTGATGTCCAGAAGGTCTTGATTGATCCCCGCAAATGTTCTTTTCAAACCTGCACGCACACCTTGGGGTGGCTCATTCGTGAATTTGAGAGAAGTCTGTCATAAAAAGCAAACGGTTGTTTTGTTTCTATACATCATGGGAGAGGATCAAGTAGGAATTATAATAATACATCAGGCAGCAATATGCTCATGACACATGAAATGTGGGCTGAAATTCAGCAGCGTATAAACTAATTACATCGATCAGAACTGAGGCCCAATAAATTCGCACCGAATCTTAGAACTCTGTTGTGGGAATATTGACTATATAGCCTTGACAATGATGGTCAAGAGTTTCAAGATTACAGGACTTTGCGGTGCAGACTCTGGGTAAACCAAAAGCCCCATCGCGCTTCCATTTCTCAATAATGTCAACTGTGCCATTATCACTGGTATAACTCTCAGTGGAAAGGTGCTTATTCACAGGAACAAACCTGAAGCAATGTAATTGGAAATCGGTCGTGGGGCTCGGTCGTTATCCACACTCGGAAGGAGTCATCGCTGGCTTCGGTGGTAATGAGTGTCTCCAGCAATTCCTCCATGAATTCCAGGCCAAGGTGACAATTCTGCAGTAATACCCAGCCACCCTGCATCCAAAAATTAGTTTATATTTATTTCTCATAACTTTTTTGTTATGATATTATTTTATTTTACTTGTATGTGTGGTATTGGGGATTGAACCCAGGGGCACTCTGCCTCTGAGATACACTTCCAGCCCTATTTTTTTTTTATTCGGAAACAGGGTCTCACTAAGTTGTGGAGGGCCTCACTAAGTAGCCCAGGCTGGCCACGAACCTGCGATGCTCCTGTCTCAGCCTCCTAAGTACTGGGATTACAGGCATGTGCCACCATGCCCGGCTTTATGATTTCAATAAAACAGAATGCACAAGACTTTTTAAAAACCTTTGCTTACAGCATGTGATTATTCTATTTTGAGCACACATATATATTTTAAAACGATATGTCAATACAATCATCTGCTGCTGGTACAAGCTGGTGACTTGAAGTCAAGTGGGTTCAAAATGAGTGTATTCTGTCACCCCTGGTTCAGAAAAGAACAGAAATGAAAGCTTGAGTCCGGCCTTCTGTAAGTACAGTGTGTGCACCATCTAATGGTGGAAACGGTGACTTAGATCGCCTTGCCTAAGGTATGTCAGAACTGGCTATCCCTAAACAAAAAAGAGCGGTTCATGCACAACCACCCACAGTCACACAGAAAGATACATGCTAACTCATGAAAGCTGGAGCCAATATATCTGGTGACCCCTGCTACGAATGTACTAACCCTTGTTCTTTCTCACCATTCTTCCCACATACTCCTGAAACCACAAAACTTACTTTGGTACCACTTCCTTTAGCAATACGTCACAAAACCACTGCTGCCCTATGAATAGAAGACTTTTAAATATCCTTAGATAACTAGATCTGATAAATACAGATATCAAATATTGAGTACAATAAATACATAAGGCATATATATCATGCCCTCAGCTGCGAGAGAAAATATGGCTCAGACTAGCTTAAGTAGCGAAGGGGATATGTTGGTCTACATAACAGGGGTGTCCAGAGGAAGGCATCATGGACCCCGTTACTTTCTGGCCTCGTACTCTGCATTCCATAACATCAGCTCCATCCTGAGTCAGGGGTCCCTCAAGGTGGCATCATGACTACACTTGTTGACATTTTTTTTATAATGCTGTTATTATCAATGTTTATCCCACTTTGAAAAACAGAACATGGAAGTCACAGAAACTAGGATTTCAAAGAAGGTTTAACGTGAGTGCAGTATTCAAATTAAAAAGTTTCTCACTCATCGAGGCTAAATAAATTACTTAAGCCCAAAGTTAAACTGAATCATTCACTAGAGTGAAACATTTGATCTGAGTAGAAATAATTATATATAATTGCCTTGATTTTTATATATAAATTAAATATAATTTATTATTGAATTTAATTAAGTGATAAAGATTAAGGCTTAGGGAACTTGGGAATTAATGGCTAGCTGGAAATTTTGATGACCCAAGTAGAGTTTTAGCCCATTAACCCTCTCTGGTCATTAATTCCTAGAGAAAAGCTATGCCAAAGTTGCTACAGACATAATGAGATCAAAAGCTTAAAAATAAACCAAGATCTTATTTTTACAAATGATGCAATTTCTTATTATAGCTGAGATGGCTATCTACAGAGCATTCTATAAAATTAATGTCCTGTGCATTTATTAGGTGTGATGGAAACTATTTCTCAATGTTCCATTCAGCTTGTAGTTTTCAATAAAAATCATTATCAATATTTAAACATAAAGCCCTCAAATATTTCTCATTTGCCTGAAAGTATTCATTAATGAAAAATTAAAGCCTGCCTTCGACTGAAAATTGAAATTTAACTGTCTCAATCTGTCATTTCTTAACTATTGTCTTAATATTGATCATCCAAGACTGCTATAGGTAGGTCTTTGGGAACTACAAGGAGTGTCTCTTCCAAATTGCAAATAAGTAAATAAGTGAAAAGACAATGGAACAAAGACTGTAGAAAACAGAAAAAGCCTTCCGTGGGGTTGTCAGGAAGAAACTAACTTGAGTTTTAAAATTCATAGGCAGCCAACGCTCGACTATATATGCGTAAAAGGAAAAGGAGTGTTGGCATCACAGGAAGCATGCTCCCCACCTCTGTGGTGTCCCTCGGTAGACCAGGGGCTGGGACGGGGCAGGGCCCTCGCGACGTACCTGCTGCATGGACATCTGGATCAGCTTCCGAGCATGTATTTCTTGTCCTTGACCCATTGAGATAGTTCTACATTCTGTAACATAGGAGAAGGTTCACAATGATAAAATGTACATTTTATAACAGGACTGGGATGAGAAATTAATTTCTGAATGGTCACAGCCTCCTTCTCTCTCTTGCTTCTAAGGAGGAGGCTTTGCTGTTCACATAGGCCTGTCCCTGGTCGTGTTGATCAGAGAAGTGTGTGGAGCAGAGCCCTGGAGATATCACCTGGAACCCAGGCGGGCGGAGAGAGAAAGCAAAAGGCACAGGCTGGACTTCTAGAGAGTTTGCGCGTGGACGAGTATGGCATAGAATCAAAAGTCCAGAAATAAACCCTCACATATATGGTCGATCCACTTTCAACAAGGCTTCCAAGCCCTTTAGTATGGGGAAGGACAGTCTTTTCAATCAGTGGTGCTGGGATAACTGACATGCTATGGAAAAACAACGAAATTTGATCTTCACTTCACACCTTCCACAAAAATTCAGGCAAAATGAATCAGCGACACAAATGTCAACACTCAAAGTATAAAGTCCTTAGAAGAAAATAAAGAAAATCTTTGTGGCCTTGGATTAGGTGATGGTATTTGTAGATATGACACTCAAACCATAAGCAACAAAGGAGAAAATAGATAAATTGGATTTGATCAAAATCCAAAACTTTAGTACTTCAGTGGGCACCATCAAAGAGCAGCCTATAAAATGGGAGAAAATATTTGCCAGTCATATATCTGATAAAGGCCTGGTATCCAGAGTCTATGAAGAACGTTTACACCTTGACAAGAAAGAACCAAATAGCCTGATTTAAAAATGGGCTAAGCATTTGAATAGACACTTCTCCAAAGCAGAGAGAAATGGCCAACAGACACGTGAAACATTATTTGCCATTAGGCAAATGCAAATCAAAGCTATTTCACTCCCACCAAGGTAGCTACAAATAAAAAAGGAACAGTAGCAAGTGTTAGAGAGGATGTGGAAAATTTAGAACTTTCCTGCATTGCGAGTGGGAATGCAGAATGGTGCAACTACTCTGGAAAACAATCTGGCAGCTACTGAAAAAGTTAAAGGCCGGTTGCCAAAGGACCCGGCACGTCTCCCCCTAAGTTAAATACCCAAGAAAACGGCACGTTTTATGACCACACGACTTGTGCATGAATGTTCAAGTCGCATTATTCATACTCTCCCCAAAGTGGAAACAATCCAAAGGTGTGTGTACAGATGAAAGGACAAACGGAATGTGATAAACACACGCAATGGTCTGCTCTCAGCCACAAAAAAGGAGTGAAGTTGTGATGCCTGCTACAGCATGGTGAACCTTGAAAACATCATGCTAACTAAAAGAGGAGAGACACGAGGGCCACATGGTGTATGGTTACATTTCCTGGGGTGTTTTCTTTTTTACTTTTTATTGTTAATTAAGTAATATATATTCATAGTGAAAGGTTTGGAAAATACAGGAGAGTATAAAAAAGGAAATAAAAATCATCATTATTCTTCCCTAGAGATCATTCCTCCCTAGTCTCTTTAATAGGTACAATGTACAATCGTTTACCCTCATTTCAAAATTCTAAAAGCTCTGGAAACTGAAAGTTTTGTCACAAAACATTTTGGTGGCAAAAGCTGACCTATATGTAGTCTCTGTTTATCCCTGTTTCTGATGATCTATATGCTTACCTTCAACGCATTACATAATATGTGGAACATTACCTTTCTAAAAGCTATAAAATTTGCTTTCTGAAATACATATGGCCCTGAGGGCTTTGAATAAGAGATTGTAAACCTATCCATATTAAATATTGTCCATATTTTATATAATCATATATAATTTATATGTTCCTATATTTCATATATTTTATCTCTACTTTTCAGCAGTATGTTGTAAATGTCTTATTATCACTAAATATTATTGGAAAATAGTTTTTGATGCCAGGTCAGTGTTCATCCTGATGATACACCCTTGTTCATTTGACCACGATCCTTTTATGTACTTAGGGCAATTTCAAATTTTCAATACTAGCACTTGATTAAACATCCTTCAATACACATCTTTCAATACACATGAAGCTTTGTCATAAAACATGAAGATTTATATAAATCATATGTATTCTCAGGAGGAATTCATACATGTAGAACAGTTTGGACAAAATATGCAAACAATTTAAAGATTTGTGATTATATATATATCCAGTATCTCCCACTGGAATTGTATGCTGTAACTCCAGCCCACACTCCTATCTTTGTTTGTGTTTTTATTTTATTTATGATGCTTTAGACGGACAGGAGTTTGAAAACTTCACTGGGTCCTCTTATCTATATTGGTCCTCCAGTTTGGGACTATGGTATTATGATTAGTGAAATCTTAGCCACTCAATAGTATATAACTAATTCAATCCATTCTTTTTCTTCTTTTATGCTTAAGCTAAGGCATTTAAGATTCTAATCAGCCTAGAATTCACTTAGGAGTTTGACGTGAGATATAGCTATGACTTTTTTTCTAACATTAGCTGCTGTCTCTACACTGTTTCTTGGCTAATCCCTCTTCCTGCACTGAGTTGAAATGTGAACCTTATAACACTACACTATTACATGTAAGAGAGTCTAGTTTGGGGGCTTTCATTCTGCACCAATGATTTATGTATCTACTCTGAGCCGGTTACACACTGAACAAATTATTGCCGCTTGATGAAGTTTTAAGAAACCTGGTAGTGCTGGTTCCCATTCCTCTTTTGGCTTTTCTGGTTTTCTTAGCTATTATTGTCCATTTATAGTTGGAGGTGATCTAAGATCTCCTTACCATCCAATAAGGAGGGAAATGCTGTTTGAATTTCAATTAGACTTGCATTCAATCTATAGATTAATCTAGAGACTATTGACATTTTTATAATATTGAATCTTTGTACTGGGAATGTGGTGTAACTATTTATTTGAACTTTTATGTCACTAAGAAAGTTTTATAATTTTCTTCAAATAGGTATCTTAAAAATTATTTCACAGTTTTATTTTTATTGCTATAGTTAATGGGATTTTTACATTTTATTTTACAAGAAAGCACCATTGATTTTTTTTATATATTTATTTTGTGACCAGTCGCCTTACCAAACTATCCTATTAAATCTAATAGGCTTCCAGTTGATTCATTTGTGTTTCTTAGTTAGACAATTACACTGCCTGAGAGTAGTGGTGATTTTTGCTCCTCCTTTGCAGTAGTTATATCCTTTATTTATAACTCTTACAGTGCATTAGCTCTATCTTTCACGACAATGCTGAGTAACAGTGCCAACAGCAGACATCTTTATCTTATGCCTGAGTTTAATGTCTCTAGTCATTTACCACAAGTATAATACTTGTGGCTTGCCCTGCACATTTATTATCACGCTAACAAAATATTCTTTTGTTCCTACTTTTTAAAAGTTAACTATAATTGTTAAGTCTATAAAATGCTTTTTACGCATCTATCGATTAATAATATGATGAAAGTATTACCTAACCCTAACCCTCTGGGCATAAAGCCTTTCATTTATTATTGTGAGGAAATGCCCACCCTCCCTCCCCCTCTCACTACCCTCTCCCTCACCCCTCTCTCCCCCTCCCTCCCTTTCTCCTCCAGGGCTGGAGACAAAACCCAGGGCCTGGTGCACCGGAGGCAGTAAGCGCTGCACCACTTGAGCCCCTGAGGAGCTTTCTTACTACAGCATCTTATACTCATGAGTGCATTCCTACTCAGTCCAAACACATTATCATTTGCATGTTATTTTTTAATGCCTCACTGAATTCTTCTTGCTTGTATTTTAGTTAAGATTTTTACATTTATATTGATAAGTAGGATCAAACTGTGCTTTTTTTTTGTTACTGAGGATTGAACTCAGTGGCATTCGACCTGTGAGCTGCACCCCCCAGCCCTATTTTATTTTTTATTTTGAAACAGGGTCTCATTAAGTTGCAGAGGGCTTCACTAAGTTGCTGAGGCTGGCCTTGGACCTGCGATCCTCCTGTCTCAGCCTCCCAAAGTATGGGGATTACAAGTGCGCACCACCATGTCCAGCTGGTTTTCTTCCTTTTATGCAGTTACTATTTTGGTCAGTTTTTTTGGGGGGGGTACCGGGGATTGAACGCAGGGGCGTTCTACCTCCGTGTTACGCCCCCGGCCCTATTTTTTATACTTTATTTTGAAACCGGGTCTCACGAAGTTGTGGAGGGCCTCACTAAGGAGAGAGAGAGAGAGAGAGAGAGAGAGAGAGAGAGACAGACAGACAGACAGACAGACACGGAGAGAGAGAGCGAGAGAGCTGAGGCTGGCCGCGAACCCGGATCCTTCGGTTTCCGCCTCCCAAAGTACTGGGATTACAAGCGTGCGCCACCACGCCCGGCTTTTTGGTCAGTATTTGATATTAGGATAGTTAATTCTAATAAAGAAAAAATATGTCTTCTTTTTCTATGTTCTAGAACAGAATGCAGCATATAAAAGTCCTTAAAAGACCATTCAAGCCTACAGGCTTTGCTGAGGTAATACTTGTAAAACTTCTAATTTTTCTCACTTTGATTATTGGTCAATTCAGGGTTTTCTACCTTTTCTGGGAAATTTGTGTAAATTTGTATTTTTCTACAAACTTGTCAACGTGAACATTTTCTGATTTATTATGATAACCATATGCCATTCTCTTACTATTGAAGTTCATGTTTTAAATAATGCTAAGCATTATACATATAAAACCTGTACATATCATTATACTCATTTCTCATTTATTCTAATTTGTATATTTGTGGGTTTGTATTTATCTGTTTACTGTCCTTGGATTCTGTTTTCAAACCCAGTTAAAATCCATTCTCCCACACCTGGGCTCCTAGTGGGGCTCTCGTGCCAAACCCTCCTTCTTTCTCCCCCTTGCCTGGGCACACAGCACTCCTGCGTGGAATTTATCTACTCTGAGTTTCACTGCAGAGCCTGACCAGCACCAGAGAACACCCACAATCAGAAGTTCCCCTTCTCTTTCCCTACAAAAACTTATTTGATTCTGTCCCATCCTCGTGTCTGTCAGATGACTGGTTAATTCATCCAGTAAAAGCTCAGAAGTCCTGAGATAAGGCCTGCATCCGATCTGTTACCATCTAGCTCTGGGGCCTTTTCTCCAGGCCTTGGCTTTCCCAGATTTCCACAGCCTCATTCACCTCGAGCATTCTATGCTCTTCTATTATCCAGTTGTCCAAATAAAATATTAATAGTCGAGCTAGATTAATATGTTATTCTGTCTGCACAACAGTTTCATTTAAACAGCAATCTTAGGGAATTATCCAAAGCAGCAAACAGCATGAGACTTTCCAACTTTGCTAAACGTTATTTGGCAAAAGAGATCTTTACATAATTCATTGGGTCCTACAGCATCGAAATCAAATCTACTTGTTTCAGTCTCCTAACAAAGTAACCAATATAAGCTTGCACAGTTCCTAGTAAAACTAAAGTACCATCAAGAAATGGAAATCACCACATTGTCAAACAAGGCTGTATGATAAAACCACAGGGACAGCACAAGTCTGACTTTCTGTACTTATTCCATGTCAAGGTTAAACTTCCTTCCAAAGGAGACCTCGAATTTCTTAATTCTGTTCTTAAACCATTGTCCTAGAGAACAGCATTATTTTGAGGTAATATCTAAAATAGTAACTCTAGTGGAATACCCCCTTCTTCTAGGCATTCTATCCTCTTCTAAGGAATGCCCACCACCCCGGCTCCATAAAGTCCCTGCTATGAACCTGTCTCCGCAGCAACAGTTCACTGACTGAACAGGAAGGGTGAGTAAAGTGAAGCCCATGAGCTTCTTCCCTGGGGATCTGGACTGGGGACCACAGCAGTAGGGGGCGTTGCCCTGAGAATGCTGAGCAGGTTTGCAGTGAAGCCAGCAAGACGCCAGAGGCTGTGAGCTCTGCCACATGGGAAAGGACAGTTTGTGGCAATTGAGAAAAAAGGCGATATTTGCAGAGCGAAGTGAAGCAGCTGAATAAAGCCCCACAGAGGGACAGATCCAAAAGATTTGCAAACTACAAGGCCACGAGAAGTACCACTCAGACCAACTCGGAGGGCTGGTGTGCTGCGGTAAGTCCCAGAGCGACAGAGCCTGCAGTGAAGATGGTTAGTGAGCCAGGCCAGGAGAACCTGGAGGCACTCTGCGTTGGGCACCAATGTTGTGATGGAAGAAAGCCATCTGAACACAGATCCTTACAGAAGACAGAACAGTGTGCTGACAACGAACAGAGCAAAGGCAAGGTGAGAAAGGAGGAAGTGAACGCAGACCATGATTCAACAGAATTTGTCTTTCATAGGGCAGGCTTAGTGATTCATAATGAATTATGTTTACAACCTTTATGAAGACCTGAATATGAATTAACTCTACAAATATAGTTGCAGAGACCTGGATCTGGAAGATCCCAAATAGCAATGCCAACAACATTCAGATTCCAGAGCAGGAGGGGACACGTCCGCCCTCACACGCGGCGCTCCGCGGCCTACCAGCTCAGTCACCGTCACCACAACGTATGCGTTTTTAACTCCTTGCCCTGCCTCTTCTCTCTGGAATAATTTTCCTTCTGTCTCCCACTGTTCCACCTCTTAGTTTTTCTTATCTTATCACAACACCAGTAATGTGATGTTTTCCCAGGCAATGTGAGTAGCTGCGACCCTGTGATCAGCCATGTCTATGAGACTCTGCCACCACGGCTGTCACGCTGTCTACAACTCAGTGTTTACATGTTTGTCCTTCCCTGTTGGGTGACATTTATCTCTATACTCTTGTCATCTAGCACATGGCCTATACTAACTGGTTACTGAAGTATGGATGAATGAATCCTTAATTACTATCCATTATAGTAATGGTTATAGTTCTTCAATTTTTGACAAAATATACTGGGACATAATTTTACAGAGACATGGCAATAACATAGACCTTTGCTCCTGTATGTTCATGCTTGCTAATCTGCTATCCATGCAGTACATCCATCTGCCTACAATGTAAAAAAACAAACAAACAAAACACCCAGCAGATGGTATATGAGTGTGTGCATCTGTGCACACAGATACCTGTATCTCATCCTCACGCTAGGAAGAATGAAGGGACAAAAGAGGAAGAAGCTTAATATGTTTTCTAAATCAATTTTACAGATATAGTTCTAAGAATTAGTTGTGAAATAATGAAAGTCTAAATTTAGAGCCAAAATATGGAAGTTTTGCCAAATTTCATAGATCGCTAATCATACCCAGCTTCAGTTTCTTGGCCAATGCATCGATTTGAATGGTAGGATCGGATCCCATGGATAGGAAACAAATCAAAGGAGTCCGTGTGTCACTTTCTTCCCAAGTTTTCTCCAGATTTAAGATAACTGGTTCTGTGTACTTCTCTTCCAAAGAATCTGCAATATACTTTCTTGCTTGAAAAACAGTACGGTCTGGGCACCAAGACCTAGAAATGAATACAAGTCAGAGGAAATAAATTCAGCATGCTCATTTTTTTTTATTCTATTTAATTCTGAGCACGTAAAGAACACGTATTTAATTAGGAAAAGGACAACAAGCTAATTCTCCCTCGTGCAGGTCTGTGTGAGAGGGATGGCGAGGTTTCCTATCCCTGGGTGAGCACAAATTTAATCATGTGGTTTTGGTGCCAGACATTGGCGAGGGGTAGGGCAGAGCCAGGGACGACATGACACGACACGGTGTTCTCTGCCAGCCCCAGTACACGAGGCGCGCACCTGCCATGCTCTCTGAAGCTCCACAGTCTTCAGAGGGAGAATCGTCGAGTCAAAGACACCAAAAGCAATTTGATCAACGTGCACTTATGTCATGCCACTTGGGAACTGCACACAATGACACGTTCTACACGCAGAGACACACTAAGGAAATGTCATTTAGCATCGACTAGTTGAGATCTCAGACACACTCTACAGATCCTTTTGTGCTAGTAGATAACACTATGCATTCAAGACAGACTCAATTTTAAAATGGAAGGTAAAAGACACACTTGCTCCATCAAAAGAAGCAGCCCTTTCATACTCTGTGACTGGGAGGTGACTGCTTGCAGTTCCGATCACCCTCCAAGGGTGACAATATCCAGGACACAACTTTTTCTAAGTGAAAGCTCAGGTGTAGCACATGAGAAAATCAAAGTTGGCTCCCAAATAGTCCTTCGTCTTTTTTGTTATTCATTTCTTGGTCTCATCTCCCCCTAACTCCACCCTTCCACTCTGCTCACCAATCATGTGTGTGTGCGTATAATCGCTCGGGCGCACACGCACACATATACACACATGCACTGATGTTTCCATTGTAGAAGGCCTCTTTGAGCTACCAGATGTTGAGGAAATGTGGAGAGTGAGCAGGGAGGGGAATGTTCTTTCTTAACATCAGTTTTGAACTTTTGCTTTCATTTTAGAAGACAAAATACTATTTACACATTGAGTTTTTTCCACAAGTGAAACTGAATTTTAGCTTATAAACGAATTGGATTGTAACTTTGTGAGTTCTATTCTTTTAAAGAAATTCAACAACAAATGGTTCACCCAACAGTAAATGAACAGTGAATAATAAAAGCATGTTTCTTCTCCATTTTTCCTGCTAGAAGTACTATCATTAATACATTGTCAAAATACACCATTCCCTGCCACCAGCACCTTTGTCAAGGAATTGAAGACTTGCCTTCCAAGACCACAGTCGGGAAGCACAGACATTTCTTTTAAGAACTCCAGGGACCCAGCGAAGTCAACTCGCTGAAGAGCGAGACCTGTAACTTCATGATGAGCAATGCTTCTACGTCTGACAATACCTATTCTCACCTGATAAGTAAAAGCTTGCGGCAGGTATCCAGTGAGTCGTTATACCCGTCAGGTATAATTTCCTCCTCCGGAGCATCTTTGTCAAACCAGCTCTTCCATCCCTTCTCATTGCGAGATATCTAAGAGAAACAAGCCAATGAGCAAGCCGTAGGACGGCAGGTGATCAGAATGTACTGGAGACTCTGAATGACCTTGAACCTTGACCTTCTTTACAGACACAAAACTTTTCAAGCAAAACTACACAGCTCATATTTCTCTTCAGAATCAAAGTCTTGAACAATGTGGCACAGCGTAGCTCTTCCCCTTCAGTTTCTCCAGTGCTTTCCACACCATTTACTAGAGTGAGGATCATGTGTCAGTTACACAAAATGGTTGGGCAGGAAAGATATACAGATCGGCGTCTCTCAGCCTTGGTATTACTGGAACTTTGGACTGCATAATTCTTTGTCGTGTGTTTGGGCGCTGTCCTGGGCATCCCAGGATCCTTAGCAGCATCCCTGGCCTCTACCCACGGGATGCCAGTAGCACCCCTCCTCTAGGGTCATAATAATTAAAAATGTCTCCATTCATTGTCAAATATCCCCCAGCGGTGGCAGAAAATTACCCTCAGTTGAGAGTCACTGACCCAGGCCACTGTGAGAACCAAACCTCTGAGCAAGCACTGGTCTCTACTTAAAAATATCACTTTCTAGTGATGCCCCACTGGGAGACAAGCCCAAGACATAAAAGCCTCTCCAGGAGCCAGCCTCAGACGTGCTCTGGTGGAAGCAGGGAGAGACTCGGGTTTTCAGAGACACTCAAAGGTGCTCCCCGCGGCCCAAGTGCTGTGGAGACTAAGTACAAAACTGCAGCTTGGTGAGCTGTTGTTGCCCCTCAGCACAGCCAGCCTGATTCTTCAGACAGTGTTTCTAGCACTTTCTAAACATCCACACTGAACACTAACAGCGAGCAGCGACGCTCACGCTCACATAGCAGACACTAAGAGCTAGCCCCAAAGGGGGCATGCACTTCTAGCATGCCTCCCCACTTTTGACTGAGGCATAGAGAGGTTAAAAACGGCCCAGAGTTACAAGTTGTGTGAGCAATTTGTCATAGGCAGAGTGCTGTCATTAGGAAAACAGTTTACTCTGCAATTCGGTTGCTTTAACTTTGTCCCTCGGGCACTGGGAGATGGAGGGGGACTTCTGAAATGCTCCTTCCACAGCTGCCATCTTTCTCCTGAAGACTGCAGCGGCTGCCCTGGCTGGCTGCCCTCAAAGAACCTGTCTGGTGATGGCTGGAGGGCCTGGGTGCAGCCAGCCCCAGCCCAGGGCACCTTACCTGCTCCCTGCAGCCCCCTGCAGGCCTCAAGAGGCCCTCGCGAGGGAGGCACCAGAAGAAAGCCCAGGATTACTCTTGGCCTCCTGGCCTCCCCTGCTCATTTTGATTCAACCACAACAGAGCTTCTGGGTGATGGCATGGCATCAGCTCCTTCGTGCCACCCTCACCTGTTGGCCCCATCCACGTCCAGGTGGTAAACAGCTTGGCCTGGGATGCCCAGGCCAGGGTGGCTACTGTTTGCGGTTATTTTTGCTTTATTTTCTGACAGCCTCTTGGCTGGGAGCTTGAACTTCTACTTCCTCCCTTCTGTCCCACAGACAGGCCAGACAACCGATGGCCACGGCGTGGCAGGTCCCCACCCAACGCCTGCCCTGCAGCTTCCTGGGCGCAGCCCCGCCCCCACTTCTGGCCCATCAAGGGTGTAAGAGGAGTGGGAGGGAAATGACCCATTCGCGGTGGCACGGGGAGGCACCAGGTCAAGTTTCAGCTTTGGCCCTTATCGGTTGTGTGACCCTGGGCAAGCACTTGACCTCGCTGGCGCTTGCTCAGGCTTCCGGTCTAGAAAGCAAGGTCAATAGCAGCTTCCATGAAGGCTTCACAAAGCCCCTACCCCTAGCCAGCAGCAATGGCTGCCAGAGTCTACACTGCGGAGGTACTTACCACTGTCAGCAGAGGCACACATAATAAATATCCTTACATCAATATAGTCAAGGGCGCTGGCATCGCGTGGATTTCCAGAGATGCTTGCAGACCTCCCTTATTCACCCGGACCTGAGCTCCCCCCCAAAGAATTTGTCCCCCCACTGATGGCACCCAGGGACTTCGTCCGGTTCAATCTGACATAATCATGGTCGAGTAGGCGGCGTCTACATGAGGTTTCAGAAATGCCAGAGTCATGGCTAGTGAAGCACGCTGGGCAGGGATCGGTGGTCACAGCATGAGCTTCTGCCAACCCGTAGTCTGACATGGCCCCCGTCAGTCACCCACAACCACAGAAGAGTGGATGCTCACTGTGGGCCCCGGAGAAACCGGGGCACCATCCGTGGCTGGCAGTTATAACCAACAGCCCCCACAAATGGGCAGCTGTCTTTATTCTGAGTTGCACAACGAATCCACCACAGCCAACTCACATCTCCAAACGTGGAGAACGAGGACAGGCAGTCAGCACCCGATTGACCATCTCACCACTAAAATCATTGCTTTTCTTTTAAAGGAAACTCAAACTTGCACCAATTACTTAATTGTAGGCAGAAGTAAAAACGTAAAAACAACAGCAGTCTACAATGAAAGGGGCCACTCACTGCATCTGACAGCAACTAAAGCAGGCACAGAGAAACGAGCCATGCCCACCCCGTAGGAAGAAAGGTCACCGCTGAGGTCCCCCGTCCACACCTCCCCAGACGGCCATGTGCCTCATGCCCATACTCCCGTGTGGATTCCTTTGGGTGGCATGGTCGCCAGGGGCCCCAGTTAAAATGGTTGGGGGTGTGGACTTACAGACCTGTGCTCGCGGTGAACAGCCCTTTGTTACCTGGTTCATGATTTCTGCGAACTGCGGAAGTTTGCTGAGCTCCACGAGGTTGAGCCAGGTCATGTCAAGGATCCAGCGGAAGGGCTTGGGCGGGCAGGCCTTCAGGTCCAGCGCCGCGCCCCCTGCGGAGACACCAGGAGCACCCATCAGGCCCGCTCGCGCCACGTGCGGGGACATTCATTTCCCAAGTCATAAAAGGGAGATAACCACATTACATAAAATATGGGAAGATAATCATGAGATAGAAAATGGGGTTCTGTTTCTTGGGTACCTTTCCTTCAAGGCTCAGTGCTGTATTTACTGATTTATACTGTCTTATAAAATATGCCAGAAATGCTTTCTCGTTTTTCCTGCAAAGAATCTTCCTCAGGTATCCATAGTTCTTTGCCTTTTTATTTTTCACAATCAAATTTGTAATTTTCATATTAATGAGTAGGTTGATCTTTCCATGTGGGATTTTTATAATCACTTCTCAGTCAGTCCTTACCCCTCCAGAAGTTTGATATTCAATATTATTTCTTACCAAGTTAAATAGATGGTTAGATAAACGGATGGATGGAGGGAAGAAGGATGGGAAAGATGGAGGAAGTGCGGGAGGGAGGAAGTGCGGGAGGGAGGAAGTGCGGGAGGGAGGGGTGTCACACAACTTGAGGTGCTTAGGAGGTGACTGGTATTCGAATTGTTTATTCATTCATTCATTCAACACATATTTATTGAAGACCCTCCCTGCATCTGTATGACCCAGGCACTGGGGACAGGCACAGAAGGCCAAATGAGGCCCCTGCGGTCACGGAGCTGGCAGGCTGGTGGGGAGTATGAGTTATCCTATTTGTGATTTGAAGCAAATCACAAGCCAAATGAACATACAAAAGGCGGGCATTTCCAACCAAATACGCGATTATATTTACAGGGTTTTTTTTTTGTACTAGGGATTGAACCCAGGGACATTCTACCTCTGAACTACACCCCCAGCCCTGTTTTATTTTCTGTTTTGAAACAGGGTTTTGCTAAGTAGATGAGGAAGATCCTCCTGTCTCAGCCTCCCAAGCACTGGGATTACAGGTGTGTACCACACCGCACATGGGTTATATTTATGATTTAAAAAGCGGTTTGTTAGATGTGTTTGGTAATGTTGTATCATGACTCCAGCTCCCCTGCTAGTTGATTCAGATGTATGCAAAACAATGATTTTCGAGCGGGGTATGGTGGCACACACTTGTAATCCCAGTACTGGGAGGCTGAGACAGGAAGATTGCAGGTTCAAGGCCAACCTCAGCTTCTAAGTGAGGCCCTCTGCAACTCAGTGAGACCCTGTTTCAAAATAAAGAATAAAAAATAGGGCTGGGGGTGGAGCTTGGAGGTAGAATGCCCCTGGGTTCAACCCTCAGCACCAAAAAAAAATTTTTTCAAACTTTTAAATCTTATGGTCCTCCTTAAGAACTCATCAAATCCCTCCATTTCACATATCGATCCTTGAGCAGAAAAAGGTGGCAGTGTGTGTGTGTGGGGGGATTACAGTTCCCTGTTCTCCCCATTTAGTGTCTTCCTGAGAAGGTGTGTGAACTGAAGTACTTTTCCGTGTAGACACCGTGGCTCTACTGCAGATGACTCAGGGGTCGGTGGCGCTGTGGGCCACAACACCTTGAGAACTCTCGTGGACCTTCCTCTCGCCACCTGCCCCTGCGACCTGGTGGGAGAGGAGGCCGGCTCCAGCACCACTGGCCAAGGCCCGTGAGCAAACGCTTCTGGCAGGAGAGGCCACCACGAGGGAGAGCCACCTGCCGTCTCACACGGAGGCAAGCGTGTCCCTTATCAAGTGACTCTAAGCTAACAGGCCCTGGAAGAAGGCAACTAAACTGCTGCGGCATTGGCAAGCACACTGTGCGCCTGAAGTAGCCCAGGACAATTACAGCCCCCCAATCCTATTCCCCCAGATGGCCTGGCTCTGCCGCTTCCCAGCTGCATAAACTTGGACAAGGAACTCAATCTCTCTTGGTTTCTTCGTCTGTCAAATGGGTGTAATCTAGAATCTCCCAGACTGGTTGCTGGGAGATTAAATAATGCATGCAGAAAATGTCGAACATTCTCAGCCCATAGCAAAAGCTATGTAATCATCAGTGGTTATTTTGACATTAGTTCATAATCTTCCCCTACTTTGGAAGACCCAGGTCATCCCACCTAGAAGGCAGGAGCAGGTGTCTTTTTATCCATGCTCTATGGCAAAAGAAAGATAACACTTTCCTAAAATAACCAGGCATAGAACACAGTAGTATACCATTGGCTCTGTAATGCAGGATTTCCCCGGCTTCCATTTCACTTTTCAAAGTGCTCTGACATTCTCGATTGAAGAAGAAAGTCAAAGAGACTTTACAAATAGTGCAGAAAACAAAAAGTAACTGATACACAAGGACAGTCACTCTTGGGAAATCAGACACTGCACCTATGACACACAACTGTTTCCCTCTTAAGAACTGTGTTCACAATGTTTAAAAATGTCTCTGATCTCAGGGACCTATTTGTTAACTCTTTACCCACATAGTGTTTCATAAAAGTAGGATTTGATCTGAAAAAGAGAACATTAAAAACTAAGTCCCGTCAACTTAAAAAAATTCAGGCAACACATCAGTCAGTTAGAAACTAAAACAAAGTGTACAATAAACCAGTTTTGTTAGAAAAAACCCACTCTTACTACTGAGCTGATTGTACTTTTGTCAATCAATCCATCATGCAATTTCAAGTTAATCTTCCTAAAGCACCGCTCTGTTCATGCAACATCCCTGCTCATAAAGCACTTGATGGCTCCCTACTGCCAACAAAATTAAATCCCCAACCCTCCCACCAGCTCTCCTGGCCCTCTACAATCTGGTGCTCTCTGACCCTCCACTTTTTACTTTTTTATGGAATGGAGTCACAAACGTCCTCCCACCACAACCCTGATGTGTGGCCTTCGTTATTTCTCTGAAACAAATCTAATCCTCCCGAGGCGTCCCCACCCACTGTGCTGCCCTGTGTCTCAGTCTCCTCTGACTTATGCACCCTCCTTGGAGAGTTCAGTCTCCTCTCAGGGAACAGCTCTGGTCTGGCTGGGGTTGCATGGTGGGAGACGGGAATGGGGCAGGGTTATGTCCCGGGGGGAGGATGCCTCCGATTTGCACGCTGCCTTCCCGTTTCTATGTGTGTCTGTCACAGGCTGGGGCCCTGTGGTATAGCCTTTGAGCTGCAACTGGCCCCCTCTGACCTGCAGGTACAGGAGGCTGTCCACACCTGGCCCCCAATCCTGTCCCCAGTTAAAGTTTCCTGAAGTCAGCACACTGTCGCCACACACACACAGCCATGTTCTAGCATCACCACTCACAGTGGCCAAGCCATGGAACCACCCTAGGTGCCCACTAACAGACGAGTGAATGGAGAAAGTGTGGTATATATACACCATGGAGTTTTATGCAGTCATAGAAGAACAAAATGATGTCATTTGCACAGAAAATGGATGGAAGTGGAGAACATCATGCTAAGTGAGTAAAACCAGTCTCAGAAAGACACGGCTTGTGTGTTCTCTCTCAAATGTGGAGTCTAGAGAGAAAAAGGGGATTTCATGAAAATAGAAGGGAGGCCAGGCATGGTGGTGCATGCCTATAATCCAAGTACTTGGGAAGCTGAGACAAGAGGATCACCAGTTAGAGGCCAGCCTCAGCAATTTAGTGAGACCCTCAGCAACTTAGCAAGACCCTATTTCAAAACAAATGCCAAAAAGGGCTGTGGGTACAGCTTGAAGGTAGAATGCAAATTATATGCAAAGAGCAAAAAAACACAAAGAAAAAGACTGGAACATGGTTATCATGTACCCAATAATTCCCAGCCTTACAGCCTAGCCTGCAGAGGCCGACTTCTCACGAAGCTTTATTTTTTCTTTTTCTATATTTTTTTTCCTAAACACATACACTCTCCCCCTCCTTTCTGCCTGAACACGTTTTTTCTTAGCTCTAACACAGGTTATTCTGCCTTGTTTGAAAATCATTTTGTGAATTATCTTTATCCCCATTTTGAGGCTATTATTTCTTTTAAAGCAATGTCTGGCTTATCCTTGTGTCCCCAACGCTAACATGGTGGATGTAGACAGTATGTGCTCAATAAATACTTGTGCAACTGGATTGAAATGAAAATACCATTCTTTTATCTTCTTGATTGTACCTTTTAATATAGAGACCTGCAATGGATAGGATTAACTTCAGATACAAAATACAAGTATGCCTTATTCATCCCGGCTGGAGGAGCTGCTTCATCCTACAGAAAGCTCATCACCAGAGAACTTTCCTTCACTCTGGCGATCAGCTCTCCTAAGCATGGGCAACAATGAACAAACCAAACAGAACTGTAGAACTGAAAACCACAGGGTTAGCACAGACCCGAATCTTAAGTAACCAGAGAAAAATTAATGGAAATCATAAAAAAGACGTGAAAAGAACATCACTTTCATTAGCACGTAATTTCCCTACCATCTCACAGCGATAGGTTTGGAGCATATCAAAGTCCACATCAAAAGCAACCTCCTTTACACAGCCATATTACAAACACTTTACCTTTAATGAGGGCCTGGAACTCTTTGTGCTTAACCGTCCCTTGCTGAAGATCAATCTTTAAGGTCATGAGGAGTACAAAGAGGAATTTGTGGTTTTCATACAGTCCTCTGACGGAGTATGTGAAAACTTCGTATGTCAGATACTCGATGATATTTGTGATTCTCTTTTGAGGTAGTGGAGACTTTTCAGATCTGCGATACATTTAAAAAATTGAAGAGGTAAAAATACATTTCTGAAAGAACAGACATACAGGGAGAATGCTGAGGTTGCTGCTCTGGAGCCGCTGAGATGGGGCCGGGGGACTCGCCTGGCCATGGATTGGTCAAACAGCTTCAGGAACTGGGCCAGCGAGGTCTGGTACATGATGTTGACCATGCTCATCTCCGTGATGAGGAAGTATAGGATGCTGCCCCGGGTGGCCGCAGGCCGGAACTCCTCCTGGGCAGTGTTGATCTTGATCTCGGTCTCCGCAGCCACGTGCAGCTTCTCGCTCACCTCGGCTGCTGTCTGCTTGGTGGTTCGGAGGACGCCAATCAGAGACTCGTCATCTACCAGGGAGCCTAAAAGTCAACACAGGAAAACCAGACAGATGAGCTGGAATCGTTGCAAAGCAAGATGTAGCACTCTGAAATGATGCTGCGGAGTCCAGTCTGACTTCTCCGAGCCCACGGGGCACTGGGAGAGGAGATAGCATAAGGCCCTGGTCCAGCACCACCTGAGGCCTGAATCCTTCTAAAAGCTCCAGCCCCGGGCCCGTCCTCCACTTGGCCTGGAATCTGCAGAAGCCAAAGGCCCATTTGGTAGGTCTTCAGACATCTGAGGAAAATGAGCGTGTCCTCTGTGGTTATAGCTGTTCCCCAGGTAACATGGTTTTCACCCCCTTAGCATCCTGGTGGTTCTTCCCAAAGCTCCCCAGCTTATCCATTCCACTTGTCTTATTTTATTTTTAGTTTTTCCCCCGTCATTGTTTTTAAATAGAAAGAGTACATGTTTATGATGAGGAACTCAGTTTTAAAATGTGGCAAGACACGTTGGATGTGCTGAACTCATGGTCACCGTATCTGCACGCAGTAGCACTCTGGCTTATCTTGGAGTTCTAGAAGGTAGGTGGTGCTGCAGAGAGGGCTGAGTTCATGAGGTGGTACTGCAGGTGTGCTTCATTGGACATGGAAGTTCAACCTGCAGCTAGTCCTACAGCAAAGCGGTCCCCAGGGGACCACCATCAGCTCTCCTTGCTAACACTCGGCACGGGTGGGGGTCACTGGATGAGGGGACAGAGGATTTCACTGCAGCAGAGGTGTCGTGAAAGCCGATAGAAAGACTTCTCATGACTGAGCTCATCCTAAAGGGATAGTCCTGGGAGGTTAAGGTTTTTTTGTTTGTTTGTTTGTTTGCTTGTTTGTTTTTCTTTTAATCCAGGGATTAAAGTGGAATTGGGAAGTATTCATTATTAGACTCTAATAAGTGGTGGTATTTAGGTCACTGTGATTTGCTTACTACAGAACAATATGATGTTCATTGATTTTATTTTCCTTGGATAAAATTTGCCTTTGACTATATTGCATTAGGAGTACAGCCTCAAATTGGGGTGTGGTGTGGTGATTTTGGCCGCCCAGAGGAGACCATATCCTTGAATTCTAGATAAGCTGAGCCCTTGGTAGCCACACTCCTCTGACACAAATGACATGTGTCACAACCTGTTGTAGCAGCTGCATTTCAATGCCAAATCAGAGTCAATCTGAAAAAATAGACTGGGCACACTAGTTTCCTTTGCGCAAGCAAATTAGCCTATTCTGCGTTTCCTAGCTCCACCGGGAGTCCTTGTCTTTCTCAGGAGACAGCAAGTACATCAAGGAAACTGTACTATTCTCAGCCGCTCAGCCTCTAGCTGCTAATTCAAAAATCAGATTCTCTGCAGTCCTTCGCTAGCGTCTAAATAGAAATCGCCTGGCTTGTTTTAGCATTGATAACTCGACTCTTCCCTCCCATCTGCCAGCACGGGGGCACTAAAGAGTGTAGAAGAAATCCTCCTGCAGGACCCGTTATCTGATTACTTCTTAATAACACAATACCTTTTGTAGCACTTAATTTATAGAGGAGGTTATCTTCAAGTTCCTTCATCTTCCGCTTATTAAAAGTAACGTCCTCTAAAAGTTTAACCCTCTCAGACTCTAACTCCTGTTATTAAGAAACAAAAGAGAACATCAGAACTGTAATTACCAATGATTATGGTAAATTCAACATACTAGCATTGATTATTCATCTAAGAGGTATAAACCAAAGCGCCTTTCGAATGACAGAAGAAATTACTACAATTAGTCGATTCGACCTGTATTTTGTTTCTCCAGATAATTTTTTTTTGTGGTACTAGGGATTGAACCCAGGGGCCTTCTACCTCTGAGCTACACTCCCAGCCCTATTTTTTATTCTTTATTTTTGAAGCAGGGTCTCATTAAGTTGCCGAGGTCCTCACTAAGTAGCTGAGGCTGGCCGCGAACCCATGATCCTCCTATCTCAGCCTCCCAAGTACTGGGATTACAAGCGTGTGCCACCACACCTGGCTTCTCCAGATAATTTTTAAAACTATGCCAGTAGCATTACGACGCCATACCACTTGGGCTGTCACGCAAAGGTAACCCTGCTGAAATGATTTTACCCAGTGCCCCCAGCTCTCTTGCCAGCTCAAGTTTGTTAACAGAGCATCTCATCTCTTGGCCCTGTTTCCACACTGCCTTTGTGAGAAAGGCTAACTTTTTTTTGCAGTAGGAAGTGGTAGAAAGACAGAGGCATTAATACCAAGAAGCCAAGGGGCGGCCCTGGCCAGCGTGAGCTCTTAACTTCGGACCCATCCATAGGAACACCAGGACCTGACGTGCGCAGCCAGCTGCCAATACAAATTCATTTCCTACTGCATGTGCCGCTCCTTCTACCAGAAAGGTTAGACTGAGTGTTTGGAAGGCATTTTCTCCCATGTAAATGATGAATCTTAGATATTGTGTTTTGGAGAAAAATTCAAATTTTCAGACATTTGCAAGACTAGTACAATGAACTCTCATCCACCCTTGATCTAGATTCACCAGTTTTTGCCTTATCGCTATCTCTATAAATAAGTTATTATTGTTATTGTTGTTATTTTGATTGCTGACCTGCTCACTGACGTCATGACTCTTTACCCCTAAACACTTTGGCAAATCTCCTAAAAACCAAGACATTCTGTTACATGACCATAGCCCAATATTTAAATCCAGTAAATTTAACACTGACAGATACTCTTGCCAAATATAGAGTCTTCAGTGAAATCATCCCAGCAACATCTTTATAACAAAATTTTTTCCTGGTCCTATCATGCACTGCACTTAGAATTATGTTAAAAGGTGTCTTAAAACTACTTATTTATAAGAGAACATTTCTTTTTCTTTTTTTGCAGTACCAGGGATTGAACCCAGGGGCGTTCTACCTCCACGCTACACCCCCGGCCCTATTTTTTATACTTTATTTTGAAACTGGGTCTCACGAAGTTGCGGAGGGCCTCACTAAGTAGAGAGAGAGAGAGAGAGAGAGAGAGAGAGAGAGAGCACTGAGGCTGGCTGCGAACCCGGATCCTCTGGTCTTCCCCTCCCAAAGTACTGGGATTACAAGCGTGCGCTACCACGCCTGGCGCAAGAGAACATTTCTTTAATAAATGCTTCAGAAATTTCAGCACTTTCAGAAAAGTCTTCCTAAACCAACTAGTCAATCAAAAGCCAGAGCACAGCACGGACGTGCACATGTGCCATGGCAGTTATCGCGGCCCACCCGCAGGCTCCCGTCCTCCAGAGCTTGTGCATCTAGAAGGCAGGCATGGATCCTCGCGGGCCCTGTTCATTTTTGTATTCTTGACAACACTTAACCTTGAGTCTTTGCAGGGAAGGGACTCAACCCAATAAGTATTCGTCAAATCGAATGTGCTGACTTTAGTTTAACATCTTTATTTTACATCTGGGAAAACCGAGAACTCAGAGATACGAACAACAGCCTACCACAACGCACACAGCTAGTTATGGGCAGAGACAGGCCTCATACCCTTGTCCTCAAACTCCAAGACTCCTGCCACTGCTACTCCACTGTGCTAGCATGGTGCAGTGTTTGCAGGGAACAGCTAACGAAGCATTTTCATTGAGATGATCACCCCTGTGTGGCAGCATAGGAATACAGAAACAAAACGAAATCACGTTAGCTTCCTCTTCCGCACGATATGGAGAAGCAGGCATCACGGCGCAGTGGATGCTTGCTGGGTCTTACAGCCTGCTCAACTAAGCTCATCTCTCAGGCCTGGCAGGGCGGAAGGTCATGTGCTGCTATAGGTAAGACTACATGCTCTCTGATCTCCACTCGTTCCTCTGTGGAAATGGGGGTAACAATAATAGCGGGCTTGTCAGGAAGGTTAGCTGGGTATGCACTCTTGTGTCCTCCAGCAAGGTTGGCATGAGCATCTTACTCCACCTCCTGGAGAGGAAGCTAAGGGCTAAAAAGAATAGGCATGTGGTACTTTGGAAACCTTGAGAAAGTACAGCCTACTTGGGGATCTAGGCCAAAAGGGACCAATGGCCCCAGTTAGATCACAGAGGACTGGTCCCCACAGCTGACACCAGGCACTCTGCCTGGCCATGGAGGAGACACTGGTGCCCTGTCTGGAGGGCTCAAGCCCAGGTTTGTTGGAAACTAAGAGCAGCTGGGACTGTGCCCTGTTTGCTCCACCAGACTGGCTGGCTGTTCAAGGGCCTGCCCCCATGCAAACCACCTCTAGGAGCCAGGGAGGACTTCACACATCATTTCCATCATTCGTATCTCTTCCCTTCCTCCTCTGCTGACACTCTTTATCTTACCTTCCCATTTTATGCCTCTGCTCTTTTTTTTTTTTTTTTTTTGCGGTACCAGAGATTGAACCCAGGGGCGTCTACCTCCGCTCTACACCCCCGGCCTTATTTTTTATACTTTATTTTGAAACCGTGTCTTACGAAGTTGCGGAGGGCCTCACTAAGTTGAGAGAGAGAGAGAGAGCTGAGGCTGGCCGCGAACCCGGATCCTCCGGTCTCCGCCTCCCAAAGTACTGGGATTACAAGCGTGTGCCACCACGCCCGGCTGCCTCTGCTCTTATTATTTCTAACCTTGTCTTTTTCTTGAATCTTGAAAACAAAAGTTAATTCTATTTAAACAAATAGAAACTTTCTCATGTTTTATGCAAACACATTTAATATATTCAAACATATTTAATGCATAAATTTAGTATTCTCTGAACATTATCTTAAAAGTTAGTTTAATCTTTTATCTGTCTCTTAAAATCTTCCAATCTAAGTTGTTCTTTGTTTCATTAGAACTCTTGGTTATACTTAATTTCTCTGCTTTAATGCAAATTTCATTTAATTAAAATAAAGTTATGGCTCCCTGTATCATTATATTTTTAGAATGTAGTAGTTGAAACTACTACAACATAGCCAGGTGTGGTGGTACACACCTATAATCCCAGTACTTGGGAGGGTGAAACAGGACAATTGCAGGTTTGAGGCCAGCCTCAGCAACTTAGTGAAATCCTGTTTCAAAATAAAAAAGAACTGGGGGTATAGCTGGGAGGTAGAATGCCCCCCGGTTAAACTCCCAGTACCAAATAAAGAAAAAAAAAAAGAAACGACTACAATGTTAGTAGCAATCCAGGGAAATAGGACAATTTATTTTTTTCTAGGATTATTTTTTCATTGAATTTTTCAGGGTCCCCAAGACAATCTATAAGACTATGGGTATGTGAGTCAATATACCCAAAGGTTTAAAGACAGAGTAGAAAGAGTGGTGTGTGTGTGTGTGTGTGTGTGTGTGTGTGTGTGTGTGTAGAAGTGAGTTACATGATTTCTTACCAGAAACTACAAAATAAATATTTGTTTATGTTAACAAATATGGGTAAATATGATTTGCTTACTTTTTTCTTTCTTTCTTTTTTTCTCCCCCTGTGGTACTGAGGATTGAACCCAGGGGTGTTCTACCTCCGAGCAACACTCCCAGCTCTTTTTATTTTATGTTTTGAAACAGGGTCTCACTAAGTTACAGTGTGCTGGCCCCAAACCTGCAATCCTCTTGTCTCAGCCTCCCAAGTCCTGGGATTCTAGGTGTGTGCCATCACACCCTACTTGCTTACTTTTTTTTTTCTTTTCCACGTACTTAGAAATTTCTCAATACATTTTAAGCATTTATTGTAAATTTTTATAAGGAGACATTCTTTACCTGTTTCTCCGTTAGGATCACTCTCCTTAGTAACTGGTTCTCCAGGCCTTTCATGGTCACAGTGAAGTCGATGACTGATGTCTTAGCGTTGATCTCGGGGGTGAAGGCGGGGTTGGGTAACTTGGTCGTGATATAGAGTTTAAATGAATCCATGACGTCACATTCCTTATCACCCACTTTCACCTATTTAATTCAAATGTAAAGTTAAAAATAGGTTCAAGAACAGGACAAGGAATTTGGGCTCAATTTAGGAAAGAACTTAGCCACAGTCAGGACAGTGATACCTGAACGAAGTGGGAGAGAAGGTTGTGAAATTCTAATCACTGACCTTAAATAATAAAACCTGTTCAACTTAGAATAATTTGGATTTGTGGCCCTGCCTGAAGATGTTTTTAGCCATGGTACCGAGCAAATCAAATGGAAAATATATCCATATCAAATGGTGAGTGAAGGAAAATGCAGATGTATCTGAGATTTGACTTTAAATTCTTAGTATTTATCACTCTCATCAATTGTCTGTTGATAGTACAGGAGGCTCTATCTTTCCCCAACAGGTTGGGGAAACGATTTGCTACTGTGGATTTTACTGTGTTTATCGGCAGCGTTACTTCTTTTTGCATTCCTCAGTCATATCTTGAGCAGATTTGACAACAGAAAGAGTTAACATAATTTTCAAAGAAAACTATGCAGAGGAGAATCCAGGGTCTTTGAAGAGACCTTCAGGAATGGAGATTCTGTAACCTCCTTTGGGATGTTACCCTATGATCTCATTTATATGTGGAATCTAAAAAAGTCAAACTCTTAGAAGCAGAGAGTCCGGCAGGGGTTTCCTGGGCTGAGGTGGGAAAGGAGGAGGGGCTGCTGATCAAAGGACACAAACTTCCGTTTATAAGATCAACAAGTTCCAGATATCCAGGGGACGGCATGGCCGGTGATGGAGGTGTTAATGTGATTGTGGCAATCATTCCACGATGTATATCAAAACATCACTGTACACCTTGGGATTTTTGGTTTTTTGTTTTGCTTTGTTTTGGCTTTGGTACTGGGGATTGAACCCAGGGGCATTCTACCTCTGAGCTACACTCCCAGCCCTTTTTAATTTTATATTTGGAAATGGGGTCTTGCTAAGTTGTTGAGGATCTCATTAAGTTGCTAAGGCTGACCTTGAACCGGCACCCCTCCTATCTCAGCCTCCCAAATACTGGGATTACAGGCATGTGCTACCGCACCTGGCACATTGTACACTTTGAGTATACAATCTTTATCTGTCAATTAAATATAAATGCAGTTCAAAATTGGGGATGGACCCACAGTAGCCAAATGAATCACTAAAATTTTGTTCTTAGCCTCCTTACCTGAAAAAGAGAAATTCTATTTCCTAATTTCATAGGAGAATGATGCTAATTCTTCAGAACACTGAGTTTTACACATATTTCCCATAAACTCTAGTAGATGCTCCATAAACCTTTGCTGAATGCATTTTTAAAACAAGAAATTGAAATGAATCCACATCATAAAGAAAAAATTTTTCTAAATAAATCTTTGTTTAAAGAAGAAATTACATTCTTTAGGATTCACTGATATTCAGGAAATTAAATAGTCCAAAGTGAAAAAAATTCAATTAGAAACACTATCATTCATTAAGAAAGAACACCAAAGAACCCTAAAGGTAGAGAATGACACTAATTAGACAAGAAACATTTATATTGAAAACGATTTGTGTTATCATCAACAATTGGGAAGAGCGACCCATAGCTTCCAGCAACTTCGATGAGTGTAGATTGAAAGTTAATAGAAACATGAACAAAGCAATTTCTATAGACTTTACTTATACTATTTATTTTCTCCAGTGCAGAAATCCAGGTTTTCTTGTAAAAATATGTTTATAGCTTGCAAAACCAATTTTCTCAGAGTTGCTCTTTCTTCTATTTTTTTCTGTGTAAAAAACGCTAACGTATCATTATTAAGACCAATGTGTTTCCTTAATCTGTTACATTTAATTTTGGCTAAATGACTACTCTTACTAAGATATTGCTCTCCTCTGCATTTTTATATACTGTAAAACAGAACATGATGCTCAATAATATGTACAATTTTATGTTTTTATGTATCAGTTAAAAGTAAATTTAATTTTTAAAGAATCTACTCTTTTAGCAGTTTTAACATGTACAATACTGCTGGGTGTGGTGGCACACGTCTGTACTCAGGAGGCTGAGACAGGAGGATCACAGGTTCCAGGCCAGCCTCAGCAACTTAGCATGACCCTCTGCAATTTAGTGAAACCCTGTTTCAAAATAAAAATAAAAAGGGTCTGGGGGCATAGCTCAGAGGCAGAATGCCCCTTGGTCCAATCCCCAGTACCAAAAAAGAAAAAAAAAGTACAATACATTGTACCCCATAACTATATACAATTATTATTTGTCAACTAAAAATTAAAAACAAAGCAATATCTACCACTGTGAAAGAGCATAAGAATAAAATAATCCTTTTATGCCTAAAAATAAACAAATGGAAACACTGGATATCAGTTTGGAAATAATTTTTCCAGGGTACTAAATACAATTGCCTGAAGGGAGCCGTTTTCACGGCTGTGCTCAGAAAGATAAGTAGATGTCGCCATTGTTCTTGTCTTCCTTTCTTTCTCTTTTATAGATGCTCACCTTGAAAGTGGTGCCTGATTTAATGAAATTCTTTTCTAATACGTTATCCAGGGCTGGATCCAGCTCTTCACGAATGTCCTCGATGAGCAGGGGTCGGCCCAGGGACAGGCTGTCCTCCAGGTGTGTGCGGAAATACTTGTGGTTCAGCGACGTCACCTATCGAGAAAGAGCTCCTTAGTCCACACACGTCCAAAGACGGTGCCCACTCCTAACTGGAGACCAAGAAGTGTGTTGGACAGGTGACTGGGAATTTTAAGGGCAATAAGGGAAGCACACTTATTAAAAATAAAAGTAACAGCCGGGCGTGGTGGCACACGCTTGTAATCCCAGGAGCATCGCAGGTTTGCGGTGAGACTCAGCTACTTAGTGAGGACCTCCCCAACTTAGTGAGACCTTGTTTCAAAATAAAGAATAAAAAAATAGGGCTGGGGGTGTAGCTCGGAGGTAGAATGCCCCTGGGTTCAATTCCCAGTACCACAACAAATAAATAAATAAATAAATAAATAAATAAATAAATAAATAAACAAAAATTAATTTTCTAAACTTGGTGAGTCATGACTTTGTTGAAGCCCTGCATGTGTGATGGGGTCTCTCCGATCAAAAGAGGAGAACTGAGTGACATTCCCCACATGGAATGGCAGAGCTCTGCTCCTGATCAATGGAAGAGAAGTAGTCAAGAATTAGTCTGTTTAAACTTATATAGTTATAATCACTCAGGAAAAGCAAGGTAACTTGCATTTTAATGATATTTATCTTCTCAGGACCCCTCTGAAATGAGTAAGTAATGGAAAATAAATGTAAGAATGTCAGAAATAATGTACTGGCAAACCAAGGGTCCATCTATGTGTTCTGTCTTTTAGTGGTACAGGGATGAATATGATACTTTCCATAAAGTCAACCTAAAAGACTATACGTTTACTTTGTCCTTAAAAGTTTTTTTTTTAATTGGAACTCTGAATGTCTCACAGGATTCCCTGTTTTAAGATCAATGTTGGTTATTAGTGGAAACAGACACACATTGATATCTGCATGAGCCAATTGGCTTTGAACTCTTACACCGCCTGGGATCCCTTTCCCTGGCTCATTAGGAAGAGTCCCCAAAGCTCATCTTAATTCTCTATGCTGTTGCTGGGATGGTGAATGATTAGAAGAGCAAAACTGATATACACCAACTGCTATGAGAAAAAGATACGGGACTGAATAATTCATTAAGTTCACTTTTGTCCTGTTTTGATGAAAAAAGGGAAGAACTGATAGATGGGAGATATGGCTGGGTGTGGTATGAAGGAAGTTGTTCCTGGGATTGAGAGTTTTCTTTACACAAAGTCTGTGCTACAAATGCTTTACTATATGTCCACAAGGTAAATGACTCTAAAAAAGAGTTTTAGCTAGGTTATTAAGCAGAATGAGATAAGATCCCAGTAAACCTAAATTCACTTCTGTCCTGTTCTCTCAATGTATTTAGGATTATCTCTAACCATCTTCCATATCTGTACAAACTTGAAGTACTGTCTTGGAGTGACAACTTGATTTTTCTTGTAGAGAGGCACCATGCGACGGGCACTCCCAGGGCTGGGGTCGTCTGCAGTGAAGTCCTGCCGGGGACCTTTGGTGAAGACGTTCTCTTTCGGGAAGTCAGAGCAGTGCTGAAGCCCACACTGATGAGGTAGAGGACAGCCTTGGACATACACCTTGCTTTGTTTTTTGTTTGTGTGTATTTGGGCAAGCGCTTATCCACACACTCAGAAATTAATGTTTTCTGAATAAGGAGACTACAGTTTGATCTGCTCACATCCCAGCAGTTGATGGTTTTAAAACTAAGCAAGTGCCCTGGGTGCATTTCTGTTACTCCACAAGGAGGTTTAAGGGACCGGGCTGCATCAGGAAGGACATGAATAAAGGCTACTGATGGATTTAATGCTGAGATGGAGAGACAAAGCTATGGCCAGAGAAGACGGGGCATTCACAGCCAGGCGGCACAGGGCCCCCTCGGAGCTAAGGACGTCCAGGCAAGGTTATGAGTCAGCTGAGCAGGGAGCTCAAGGGCCAGGGAAGCCTGGAGATGGACCAGGGACAGCTCCAGCTCAGCGGGATCCAGGAAGCCATGCGGGAGCAGTGGTGCTCTGGTACACCCTACACTTGCACTCCTGCTGGGAACGTGGCTCCCACGAAGCTCTGTGGAAATGGACCATACCATTTCCCTTAATTCTTCCCCTCCACGTACGCTCCCTCATCCACTCTAGGATTTCTCTGGGTTTTCTTAGTAACTTAGATGGATGCGCTTTGCACCGGAGTGCCCACGAGGTGGCGCATCTTAGCTATGCTCAGGGGAGGAAGTCTGAATATTTCACCATTAAATATGATGTTTGTTACAGGTTTTTGTGGAAACTCTTCCTTTGACTAGAGACTATCCCTGCTATCCTTGGTTTACTAGCAGTTTTTATCACAAATGGGTATTGAATTTTACCAAGTGCTTCTTCCACATTTATCAACACAGTCACATGATTTCCCCTAGAATGATGACACCCTTTGATTAATTCATTTAAATTCAACAGATATTGGAATTTCTACTCCATTTAAAGAGCTATGCAAGCTGGGTGCAGTGGCACACACCTGTCATCCCAGGACTTGGGAGGCTGAGATGGGCCAATCGCTGGTCCCAGGCCAGCCTCAGCAACTTAGAGAGACCTTAGGGCTAGGGGTATAGCTTGGAGGTAGAATGCCCCTGGATTCTATCTCAAATACCCAAAATAAATAAATTAATTAATTAAATAAAGAGTTATGCAGAAAATGCAAAGATGGGTAAAACCATAAACCTGGTTAGCAAGAAGTATATGATACAGAAGAAATATAAGAGACATATGGGCAGAGCACAATGATTGAAGACAGATGCTAAGTCCACAACAGAAGTACTAACAAAACATGGCAAGGATTTGTGACAAGCTCTACCAAGCTGAGCACACAGAAGGGTCTTGATGAAGGCAGTATTGGATATAGACTTGAAGAATATTTAAGATTTTTATTTGAGCTACAAGTGGAGTGGCCAGTAGGGTGGAGAAAGATTAGTAGAAATAATATAAGAAAAAATAAGGAGGCAGGTGGCTTAGAATTCTGGGAACACTGTCCAGGAAACGTCAAAGAGTTCCTATCGCTAGCTGAATTGAAATACAGATGGTAACAAGATCCCCAAGAGAGTCAGGAATGTTATAATCCCGCCCTTCTCTACCCCACTTAAAATGAACACATGAGGCTGCAAAGACCATGCTGTATTCTGGTCTGCACCACGGTACCAAGAGTCTGAGCTAGGGTGGCATAAGTGGCCTCAAGTTGAGGGATCATTGCGCTTGCTGCTTTCTTAGAAGCCCAAACCCATTGTCCAGAATGAAAGCTCTGTTGACAAAACAACAGAGCCAGGGAAATGAAGAGAGAGGGACAGAGGCCAGAGAGGAGGAGAAGAGGAGAGAAGACGGTCAGAGCTGTTGCCCCAACCTGCTGTCCCCAAACTCAAGAGTGTAAATTAGCAAACATTCATCAGAGAGAGGATGCTAGAGTTTGGCTCTGCAGTGTCCCTCAAAGGCCTTTGTGTTAAAGACTTAGTCCCCAGTGTGGTGACACTGGGAGGGGGCAGAAACTTTACAAGATGGAGCCTAGAGGCAGGTCTTCCAGTCCCTGGGCACGCCTGTGAAGGGAACCTTGGAGCCCCAGTCCTTCTTCTTCCCCTCTTGCATCCCAGCGTGGGGTGAAGGGTTGTGCCTAGTGCTGTCACCACACTGTGGTATCTCACTACAGGCACAAAAGCAACAAAGCCAGCACTCACTGAAGCCTTCAAAACTGTGGGCCAAAATTAAGTCTTATCTTTCCTTTTTTGGTACTGGGGATTGAACCCAGAAGCATTCTACCTCCAAGCTACACTCGCAGCCCCATTTTATTTTTTATTTTGAAGCAGGGTTTTGCTAAATTGCTGAGGGTCTCACTAAGTTGCTGAGGCTGCCCATCAACCTGTGATCCTCCTGTCTCAGCCTCCCAAGTACTGGAATTACAGGCCTGTGCCATCATGCCTGGAAAACCTTATCTCTTTATAAGATGATCTCAGGTGTTGGTTACAGTAACTGAAAACTGACTAACACAGATGGCAACTTTATGACTAGCAGATTCCATTGATATTTTGGGAAATTTTTATGATTTCCCATGCACCGAATGCTACGTACCTGCAAGTCATTTTCCTTTTCCTTTGATTTAATCCAGGTTTTGCCTTGGGTTTGTGGATCTATGAGGAGTGGGTATCTGGTGGCCTTTGTCACAATAATGCCATTCTGAATTGAGAGATCATCTCCTGGTAGTCCCTGAAGTCCCCACTCACCGATCTGAGTGACAGGAAATGGGTATGGTCATCCAGAGGTGAGCAGGAGTGCTTTCATTAGTAATTCAAAGTTCCAGAGTGTAAAAAACAATTAAATTTGTACACATTTGTCCCCTTGAGACTATGCAACTGATATTTTGGGAAAAATTGATGAGTGTGAATCAAATAATATTAACTTTAAAAAACAAATCTATAATCTAATGAAATTTTCGTGAATGACCAAGATTAGGTTTATCCTTTTATGCTGCATTCTCATACTGAAGAGAAACACTGAAAATGGACTGCATATTACAACTGACTGGGAGTTGGAGGAGATAATGGATGTAATTCAATGTCAAGAAAGAAGGCAAACCTGAGGGATAAGTCCTCATGCTTCTTCCTGCCCTTTGGTTCTGACCACATGGAGTCAAACCTGTGATCCTCCTGTCTCAGCCTCCCAAGTGCTGGGATTACAGGTGTGCACCACTGAGCTGTGCTCGTCAATGACATGTTTGTGAATATTCAAATCTTCTCCAAAATTCAACCTTCTCCAAATTTAGAGAAGATTGGCAGTCTCTCTCCACATGATCAATAAGATCAGGAGAGATCCAGCCAACCAACCAGCCTCCACCCTCATTAAGTTATCCCAGGACCTCTGAGTGCCATAATTAATAAAACACCTCTCCTGGCCCACCTTGCTTTACCAGAGCCCAATGCATCTCCTACACATAATCTCTTTGCCATAAGGATGAGTTCAAATTGTATAAATTGAAGATCATTTTTTAACTTTTAAATAGTGGTAACGTGAAATTAATAGTATTGCATCCCCTAAAGAAGCATATTTGGAGAGCATATTTGCAAATCAAAAATGCAACTCATAGCCGGGTGTGGTGGCGCACGCTTGTAATCCCAGTACTAGGGAGGCTGAGACTGGAGGATCTCAGGTTCGTGGCCAGCCTCAGCTACTTAGTGAGGCCCTCTACAACTTAATGAGACCCTGTTTCAAAATAAAGAACAAAAAATAGGGTTGGGGGTGTAGCTCGGAGGTAGAATGCCCCTGGGTTCAATCCCCAGTACCGCAAAAAAAAAAAAAAATGTAACTCATGAATACAAATTGCGTGGAGAGCATTTATTACAGGAGCTCTGTGAGTTAGACTGGAAAGTAGCAGTAGCATCAAAGGCCCAGCAAGGAGGGTTGGCACAGAGGAGACACTTCCTCAGTGGTATCAGAACGTGCTATAGGGTTATGCTATCGGACACTAAAAAAAGATGGTGAATGGTAGAAAGATTTATGCCAGCACTTAAGGCCCTGATAGGTCATTCATTGCCTGCGTTTTTCTGAAGTGTTTGAAGGACAGTGCGACTTAACAGGAGTGCTGTGAATAGTGGAGAGTTACAAGAAGAGCTCAGCATTGGCAAGCCTGTCACTGGTGAATGATCACAGCAAGGCCACCGGTTGTGATCTAAAAGCAAGCTTCTCCAAATGCAGAATTCCTAGTTGGGTACAGTGGTACACACCGGTATTCCCAGTACTTGGGAGGTTGAGACAGGAGAATTGCAGGTTTGAGGCTAGGGTGCAGTAACTTAGCAAAACCCTGTTTCAAAGTAGAAAACAAAATAGGGCTGGGGGTGTAGCTGAGAGGTAGAGCACCCCTGGGTTCAATCTCTAATACCACAGACACACACACACAAATGCAGAACAAAGAAATTTTTTTCACTTTTAAGCATTTTCAGAGCAGTTTTTTCACTTAAATTGAGAAGGAAAAAACTTAGGTGGACCTTCACTTCTTAGTAAGAAATAAAGAGGCTGAAATTCAAATATTATGCAGAAAGTAGAACTTACAGTTGGAGGATCCACCAACATGGAAATAAGATTCAGGTTTTCGGTGAAAGGAATTTTCCGGGCTCTCAACTCTATTTCCCATTGATCTTTAAGCAAATAGTTCCTAAATATCTGATTGAAAGGACCAAGGTAGGAGAGGAAGCCAGTGCACAGCAGAATATCCCCTACGAGTCTGTTAAGAAAAAACACAGAAGACCCCTCCCCAGCGTGAGTGGCCCGACGCATCTCCAGCGTCTCCATTACGTAGCTAGAAAGGACGCACTGAAGTTTTATTTTGTTACCAGGTGAAATCCTTCTTTGTCTCTGCTAGGCTCGGGGAGACCATGCAGTGAAGGAGCCCAAGACCCAAAAGGAGTAAGAAGGGCCACACTGAGTGAGGGTGGGCCAGGGAGCAAGAAAGCAGACTCCCTGCTGAAGCCTACAGGCTCCTCGTGGAAAGGACCTGCTTCCCATCCCGTGCCACAGTCCTGCTCACAATCAGCCCGGAGTGCAACTCACTTTTCTTTTTCCATTTCCCTACCCCCTTCTCATTTACTTTTCTACGTGTTCTGAGGACCCAGTAGACATCAGCACAAGAAACCCTTGCATGTGACCCACACTTTCAGAACCACTGAGGGGACAAGAACTGGAGCGAGTTCTTCTGAGGGGACAAGAACTGGAACTTCAGCTGCACCCTCTTCCTGAAAACCCACAGTGCAGAACCACAGCTGGGTTTAAAAATGCCTCGCAGGGCTTTCTCCACCAGTGGAAGCACGTTCTTAGACGAGGGGATTCACAGATGGACGGGTGGAAATGGAGGTGAAAAGCGCTTCGCCATGGAAGTGGACTTTGTGTCAAAAGAGGTGGCTCTGGAGTGAGGGCTAAGGAGGGCGACTGTAACACAGACAGGAATTCTGACCTGTTAATCTGAGCTTTGAACTCTCTGCTTTGCTGGGTCCACCGGACTTTCTCCCCACTCAGGCCATCGATGAGCGTGGACGCTGCCTGCATCTTTTTCCGGCACATGTCGGCATCATTGAGCAGATCCTGCATTCACAGTGATGCAGGATATAAGAAATAAATAGGTAAAAAGGACACAGACAGGAACAGGCAGAAAAAGTAAAATATAACTTTAATCTAAGAACCTGGAGCTGAAGTGCTTCAGCCCTTACTCCCTGAACCAGTTCCCTTACTCCCTGAACCCAGGCCTGACTCTCCCAAATTTCTGGGAAATCTGTAGATCCTAGAATTAGCTGAAAGAGACTATAATTGCCCTGTGCATTGTTAACAAGACAGATATGATATTTTGAGTAACCTATAAATAAGGACACTCTCCAGCATATCTATCAATCAGAAAATGAAGACCTCAATCAGTCTGAGGGCCCTAAGGTTGACCAGACCACTGGACTACCAGGAACTGCCTCAGGACTACCGGACAGAGCTCATCCTCACCTACCTCCTCTAGCCCACCCCTCACGAAAGTCCCCTATAAGAAAAGAGCCCTGCATGCCCCAAAATGTCGCTCTCCCTCTTGAGATGGCCCGCTTTCTCCCTTGAATGTGATATTTCCTAAATAAACCTCTATGTCTTTGACTGGCACATGCTGAAATTCTTCTCTGTCACATTAGTCAAGGACCCCGCTGATCCTGAGTTTCTGAGTTGAAGAAAGGACCTGTCACCCCAACAGTAAGGGGAGAACGTCTCAAAGAACTTTCTAAAGTGCCTGGTCAAACATCCATCATAGTCACACATATAACTAACTACATGGAGGAATGTCTTAATTTGCAAAATAAATAATACTCTAAAATAACTGATAACTCACTCATGATATGGTGATTTTACCTTAGAGATGTCAAGAAAAGCAATTTTGTAAGAGAGAATCCAAATCATACAGATTAAGTTTAAAAATTATTTAAAGACAGAATAAAATCAGTAAAACATACCATCTTAAAGTCTTGGATTTAATAACAATCCTAAATTCTTTGCACTTTATAAAGTATTTTCTCCCAGAAAAGCCTTACATAGCCAGTTCAAGCTACAGCAGCTTGAACCAGCTCATAAAAGACAACTGTTAAATTTCCAGAATATTTGTGAAAGCTGGTGATAAATGAGGCCATATTAAAAATTAAATGATAAAAACTTACAATTAAAGAATTATATAAAAGCAAAGGTATAAACGATAAAAGACTCATCACTTTCTAATTATTAACATTAAATACTGTCTGTGCTCTTGGGGCTCTTTAAGTCCATTGTATCTGCGTGGTGGAGAGTGTTTGGTGTGTGTTTTTCCAAATCCGCACCCGGTCATGCCACACCCACAGTTTAACACAGACAGTGGTGGGAGCACTCACACCACAGAAATCAGCAAACTGGAAATCAAGGCCCCTGCCCCTGACTCTGGCACCTCCTTGTCCCCAGAGCACTACTCACAACACTTCTCCAGAGGTTGTGTTGGGATCCCCTTGGACAGATAAAGCTGGTCAGCTGCCCCAAGCTTCACAGTTGATACGCCCCTGGGTGGGCTCACAGATCTAGTTCTCAAACTCTAAAATCAGTATTCTCTATATGACATCACAGCTCACACACACATGATGATGAAAAGCCCAGAAAATAATTTCGAGTGCCAAAGAGCCAACACGCAGACAGAGACTATCAGGGCATTCAGGGAAGACTTTTCATCACAAATGTTTGTGTAATTCCTAAACACCACACACACGTGTGCAGTCTCAGTACATTGTTTCTGTAACTCTGTTCCCTTTATCTCACCATTTTCTCATTCATCGCTGCATCAAATTTGGCTTGCACTTTATCCAGCTCGGCTTGCTTCTCATCCAGCAGTGCCTGCGCCTTCCCTAGCTCAGCGTTGGCCACGGCTAAGCGGCCTTCCTGCTTGGCCAGGTTCGCCTTGAAAGGAAGAAGATGGGGGTGGTGTAGAGTTGTGCTGGCTCTATGAAACATTCATGGTTATAACTGGTAAGAGATGACATAAACCACGTGATTTTTGCAGTGGATGGTACTTTGGAAGTCATCTGCTTCAGTGTTTATGGCCAGGGAAGCACAGGGTCTTGGGGATATTTCATTAATTTTTTTCTTTTAATTATTAATGCTCAATGTAGAAAACATGTAAAATGCAGCAATGTAATGGAGAAAAAAGCGACGCCCAATTTTACTCAGAGATAATCTGTGAGTATTAAGAAGTTGGTAAGTAGCATTTTGATTTTTCACGTAATATAGTATAATCATTTTCCCATGTCCTTGAATATCTTTTTTTCATGAACATTAGTGACATGGCTAAGTGATATCTCACAATTTGGATGTATTATTATTTACTTAAAATTTTTGCTACTATATATTCCTTCCCTTCTCTTTTTTAATTATTTTAATGTTGTGATAAATACCATTGGATATGTGAACATTTTGGATTGTTTCTTTGGTAAAGATTCTTTGAAATAAAATTACTATCACGGTAGTTTTTTTTTTATCTTTTTCTAAGTCCTACAGCATGGTGTCTGTTAAAATTGATATTTTAATAATTGACTATACTCTTGAGGTTATTTAAGTCCATTGAATTTGCATGGTGGAAATAGTATTTAATGGTGTCTGCTGTGCATTGTATTAATTAAAATAATCAGTAATCTAGGCTCAGAGCTTTCTGGGGTAGAAGTTCTTCGATAACTGTCTCTTTTCCTTTCTCAATGTTGATTTTAGCCCTTTTCCCAGAAAACTTCCATTTAGATTATTTAATGTATTTACATATGACTACATAAAATTTGCTCTTTAATTTTTTAAACCTATGCATCTATAATTATACACATTTATTTTTCTATGCTCATTTGTTTTTTCCCTTCTTGATTAGATTTTCCAGGAACATATCTCTTTACAATTTGTTTTTGCAAAGCAACAGTTCTTAGATTTTCTCATTAATTCTACTGTTTTTTCTAGTCTCTAATTTTTAACGTTATTTTATTAACTGTTCTGCTCTAAGTTTTGTGTTTCTGTATGCTTGTGAGTGTGGACTTTAACTCTTACATGGGATGTTTAGTTTCTTTGATGCATTGACAGGCTGAGAATGTACCACACCCACCACATCACAATAGCTTTGGTAACTAGCTTGTTTCCATCCTTCCTTAAACAGAAGTGCCTGGCTTTTTAAATGAAACTTTTCTAATTTTATTGCTTATAATCAGAGTGAGGCCCCAGGAATTTTTGCTTTGGGGAATTTAATCAAGGTCTTCAGGAATATGATTTTTTGTAAATGTTTCTTGGACACTAGAAATAATTTCATATTATCTGTTTATATTAAAGAAAGTTCAGTGCAGTTTATTCAGCCTCAAAATAATATTATATAAAATTTCTATATAGCTATTAATTTATGACCACTCAGGACTGGCTTCATAATTTGCAAGCCCCCGTGCAAAATAAAAATGTGGAACACCTTGTTAAAGGATTACTAAGAATTTCAAGAGGGCAAGAGCAGAGCAATAGAACAAGTCCGGGCCCGGAACTTCTACACACTTCTGTGGCCCAGCGTGCATACCTAGGAACCAGCCCTGCACCTACTGGGTCCCTGTAGATTGTGTGTGCCACTAGCTTAGGTCACCATATTATTTTTGTTAATTCACACGAGATGCTAATAGAGCATGCTTTATGTCATTTCATGCTGCTTCATTTTCTTTGATAAAGCATTGTTATAATTGTCTTCATCGTGGATCATAATTTTTATCAACAAAAACCAACTGCTCTCATGGGCCCTTTTTCCCCTTGAATTCTCCATTAATAGTACTATTTCAGCCGGGTGTGGTGGTGCACACCTGGAAACCCAGTACTTGGGAGGCTGAGACAGGAGGATCGCAGGTTTGACTCAGCAAACTTAGCAAGATTCTCAGCAACCTAGCAAGACCCTGTTTCAAAACAAAACAAAACAAAACAAAACAAAACAAAACAAAACAAAAAGGACTGGGGCATAGCTCAGAGTTAGAATGCCCCTGTATTCAATCTCCAGTACAAAAAAAAATTCCCATTATTTCCCTTTGTTAAAATGTTCTCATGTTAAATTTATTTTCTGTTTTTCTCAAAGTTATCTATGCTCAGAGTTTAAAGAGGCAGCCACCTTTCTAAAGGCTTACTCTGAACAGCAGCAATCCCGTGCTCACCTACCATTTTCCATTCCACAGAACAACCACCTATAATTTTTTTAGCTTTGTGGGGGTCCCGGGCTGGAGTTGGAGATCTGGGGTTGTGCATATCTGTTTGGTATCTTTTATGAATCCTCGCTTTCCTAAGAATGTCCTTCTGTTCCCTCAGACATGAAGGACAGCCTGCCCAGGTGTATGCAGTGTGTGTGTGTGTGTGTGTGTGTGTGTGTGTGTGTGTGTACACCACCCAATACTTAAGTTGCATCCATAAGACTGTCTTTTTGTTCCCTCATACAAGAAAAGCAGCTTTGCGTTTTACTGAATGGACCGACCACAGCCATCTCCTCCTCAAGACTCTGCTTACGTCTCGCCACCACCTTCTAGAATTTAGGATGGCAGGAGGTCTGTGATATCCTCATTTCTTTTCTTTTGTAAGCAATCTTTTAAATTTTGTTTGACTGTTTGTTTCTTAGCTTGCATAGAAAGTTTTCTATCTTTCAAATTTAATACATTTCTAGATGTTGATCCTAATTTTTATAAGTTTTGAATACAGCAATTGAACTCAATCCTGAAACTTAATCTCCAAACTTTAAAGAAAGGGCATTTTCTGTTATGACAGCTTGATTATTATTCCCAATAAATTCATTTCCTGTTGAAGTTAACAAAGCGGTATTGGTTTCTTGTCTGCATTGCTAAGAAACATGTAACAGATCTATAAGGAAGAGAAACTTTGTGAGGACACAGGAGAAAAAAAAATCTAGCTACAGGAAGGATCTATCTATGTTATTCTAAACTATGCTTTGTCTGCTTATAGCAGTCATACCGATGATGATGACTGACTTTCTTAAATGCTGATTTACTAGGGGAAGGAGGGAAATTTACCTTCAGGGGCAGCACTTCCCTGTTGATGCCATAAAATGTTGCCATGGCAAGGGTCCAGGACAGCAGGCCAGCCACGTTCCCACAGACTTTTTTGGCACTTTCAAAAGAGTAATCATCCATATTAAAATAGGGCTGCAGTAGCTCAACAGTCTCTTCATTTATCGTGTCCTTGGGGAACTGCTGAAGGCTCCACAGGAATCCTGTCGCACTCATCAGCTGAAAAACAGTGTTCCCACCTGTGGGGTCTGCCAGAAAAGAGCTCTTTCTTCCTGACTTGGTACTCACTTCTAAAATGGATCCTTCCCAAGAACTAACAGTTGATTTGTTCTAAACATACCAATCAAGACTATCGGCAGCAGTCAACCTTAACCTGTAAGTTGCCAGTTGTCTTCTGGTTACCATAGTGAAAAAGTAAAGAAGAAAACCCATGTTTCCTGTTCAGTAATGTGTCTAAACACCACCAACCGTCTAGGCCCCCTTTGGAGACTGGGCTGAGTTGAAACCAAGGATGTGCCAAGCTAGCCATTGGTTCCCGGACAATGGCTTTTTATAAAAAGAAGACATTCATAAACTCACTATTATGTACAACTAGAATGCGCCAATAATAACTTTTTAAAAATTAAAAAAAAACACAATTTGAAATTCGAAAAAGGAGAAGAAGACATCCAGCTTCAAAATCTCTCCCCACTTACACTCGGGGTGATGCGATGTTAGATAAACAAGCTCTTCGATGTACAATGATCAGTTGCTGCCTGCCAGCCTGTCTCGTCCACATGGAGTGTCCTGAGCGGGGGACACTTGGTGCACCTCACAGGACTTTCTTACCTTCAACGACTCGCCCCAGGACGGCTTGCAACAAGGCTTTTCTGGGTCCATCGTAACAGGGTCGATTTTCTTTTGAAATAGCAATAGCACGCAGTCCATGATTCTCATGATCAGATGCGGTGGTTTTGCAAGTTTCCTGACTGTGGCGATATCATTTGGTTTGATAGTCTGTATTTGGAAAGAGGAATCAACATATTTTGTTGCATATTACTAACAGTCATATAGGGAAATCTAATACTTCAAAATAATGAAGGTGGAAAACCTTAAAAAGATCCCCCCGCCCAATTCCTGACATTATCTCAAGGGTTTGAATTCCAAGATCTTTGCATAGTGGCTCTTTCATTGTTAATTTGGGATTTTTGTTTGTTTGTTTTTCATTCCTTTTCTCCTCAGTTGCCCCCAAATAATTGATTTACAATACCACCACCTCAGACCTCTGCTAACAGGTCCCAAGATATGCAATGTTTAGATAACTTGTGTCTTCAAAGCACAGAGTCTGCATCATGTGTGGACATTAGGAGAGGAGGCAATGCTCTGAGCATCAGAAACCTTGCCTTCAGCCTCCGTTCTGAAGGCCGCCCTGTCTACGGAAAGCGAGGGGGATTAGAAGGAAAGGAGAGAAGGTGTTATGACAGATAGCTGCTAGAAACATTTCCCAAAGCTTTTACCTGTGAGGCAGGTTTGGAAGAAGACACTGCCTGTTGTTTAAGGTGAGGAGGATGGGGAGACCCTATGCTGAGGAAAGTGTCACAGACTTGTTTGGTTTGGGGATCTAGCTCTTTTGCATGTCATCTGTTCAGTCCATAAAGGGAGTAGGGGCAAAGAATGTGTCCTGATCGCCACGAACATTTTCTTAAGTGATTATCATAGATTTATCCATTAACTTAACAACTCCAGGCAATCTCCCATATAAAACAAAACAAAATAAAACAAACAAAAATAATCTTGGGTTCATAATCTTCCGAGGAAAGCAGAGGAAGCACAATTACCCTGAGAGGGGATTTATGCCATGCTAGAAGGACAGGGTGATAGGAATAAAGGAGAATGCAGAAGAAGAACTGAAAACGTTCTGGAAAGAGCAAAGTGTGAGCCTGGATCCGGGAGCAGTGCCCAGCTCTGCTCACATTCAGGGCGGCTTCTGCCTCCTCCAGGGCGGGCTTCGCAGCCTCCAGCTTGGTCTCGGCGATGACTTTTTCACTGTCGATTTCATCCACGATTTTTTGGGCTTTGTCCTTTACCTCCTGCACTTCGTTTTTCACTTTGGCTGAAGCCTGAGCACTGACTGTGACTTCTGCTAACACCTGTGGAGTTGAGGAAGTGGGAAACTTTCAAGCAGAATTCACAGGTTTGCAGAGGGAGACGAGATTTATTCAATATAGTATAGAATATAAGCAGAGCAGATTTATTCCTCATCCAAGTCATCTGTACTTTAAAGTGTGTTAAAGTAATTTCTTTGAGCAGTTTCTTGCAGTCTTCCGTTTCTAAGAGCTCCTTAGGCATATGGATATGTCTATGTTAATAACATGTATATATAATATATATATATTTTAAATTCTCTTAAGCAATTTATACATAGAATATATAAAATACATCTTAAATTACATTCATAAATAGAGAAAAATAGTATTTCCATTTTAGAAAATTAATTCAAGTAAGTATAATGGAATAAGGTGAGTTTTATATTAAGTTTCATGTACTAACAATAAGATAGTTAATGTTCATCGAATGCTTATCATAGGCTAGGGCTAAGCTAAGTGCCTCCCCTGCAGTGCCTCTTTCATTTTGGGACCTGGCTAAGGGTCAAGGCCTACGTTTCTATTTTGGGGGGAGGGGATTAAATGTATTTTTAATGTTTGTTTCAAGTGTTTTTTTTATTAGTGCATTGTAATCATTAATCATAACGAAGTTCAGAGTGATAGAGGTATACATGCACACAGCACTTGTGAGCCCTCCCCCAGCTCCCACCCCACTCCCTCTTCCTTCCTGTGCTGACCCCCATGCTCCAGATGTTTCTCTTCTGTGTGTGTGTGTGTGTGTGTGTGTGTGTGTGTGTGTGTTACTGGGGATTGAACCCAGGGCCATTCTACCTCTGAGTTATACGCCAGCCCTATTTTATTTTTTATTTTGAAACAGGGTCTCGCTAGGTTGATGAGAGTCTCATTATTTGCTGAGGCTGTCCTCGAATCTGTGATCCTCCTATCTTAGCCTCCCAAGTACTGGGATTACAGGTGTGTGCCACCATGCCTAGCCAGATGTTTCTATTCTTAACTGACTCAGTTCAGTGGAGGCTGAATGCCGTCTTAGAGTGTTGGCTGTAGACACGGGAACAACACACACATATCCCTGCCACCTAGGGAGGAGTATCTTGTTTTCAAACCCCACTAACTCTCGTATCCTTTTCCCTCATCCATACATACTTTAGATGACGTTTAGGCCATCCTAAAAATCTAAAGCATGCAGAGACCTCAAAAGCAAGACCAAGTATATAACTCATAGTCTGTCAGAAATTCCATAAAGAGATGAGAGATAACGAGAGAGAAAGAGAGAGAGAGAGAGAGAGAGAGAGAGAGAGAGAGAAAGAAAAGAGTCCTAAACCAGGTAAAGGCTATGATAGTTTGGATATGTCTTGGTATCAGATAAACAAAAATGTCTTTACAAACACTATCTTACTAGAATTAATCTGTAGGTTCATACCCTATTTTAATAACATTTAAAAACAATACTTTTTTAAAATATGGAAATATATTCTGCATCAATAGTGACAGGATAATGGCAGCTCACTTCGTCTGCTTTCACAGAGGCCACGGCCAGCTCCTTCTCCTTTACTGCAAGATCCTGAGAGAGTTTAGCAACCGATTCACTCGCTTCCATAAGTTTATCAAGACCTTTACAAATACACACAGACACAACTTTGCTGAGTATATGTATATCCCTCCATCAAATACTTATTCAATATTTACTACTTATAAGGTACTGTCTGTAATATAATACACACAAGATAATTAATTATGGACAAAGCTTTGAAAATACACATATGTTCAAACCACAATATTGACCATATATCTGATATGAGACTTTCAACGGGGAGAAGAAAACAATTCTGATTGAAGGGTACCATCTATTTGATCCCCCAGCACTGCAAAAAAAAAAAATTAAAAAAAACCCTAAAAGGTAAATTTGAAAATCATGAATATCATCTAGCTATATTTAAGGGAAAGTCACCAGGTCACACTGAATGAGACGAGTTTGGCTAGGGCACCTGTTTGGCGACTCGGGCTCTCCTGGGACTGGAAGTAAGTAGCTGTAGCAGTTGGTTTTTTGCCTTTGCACCATACTGCAGCTAAGGTGGCAAAGGAGATAGAAATTACAATTTTGTGGTTCTCTTTGCTATAAAAACGAAAATAATTGCTAAATTTTGTGTAACCGACTCTGCGACTTTCAGTACTATGGAGCAAAATAACTGAATTTCTCACATTCCAGCTGGGTTCTAGACAATGGGATGTGGATAAATGTTTAATATCTTGGGTCTCTGGGGGGTGGGGAAGCGCTCATTTGTATGTTTTCCAATTTGGCTCATTTCAAGCTACCAAAAGATTCTCAGTAGCATGTTATAAAATATTTCCACTGTACAGATAGAATAGAAATGGATTTCCTCAAGAACATTAATAATATTAAAATAGAGGAAAAATAACTAGGAAGTTATAAGTTTTGAGTTATAAGTTTTGAGAGCATTAATAATATTAAAATAGAGGAAAATAACTAGGAAGTTATAAGTCATTTTAGTGTAATTTATTTAATTATAGGCAGATATGATTTGATTTTTAATAAAGGCTATGTGTGATAAATAGATCATGAAATTCCTAAACAGGCACCAATGGGAGCTCACAGCCTGGGCGACTCAGCTTCAACATAGCACCAATTGATTCCAGGGCACCACGTGGGAGAGCTGCGAGAAGCTGAGTCACGACAAAAACCAGAGGCCAAGAAGGGCTCTTTCCTGAAGTCTCTGTCATCACCGTAACTGCACAGACCTTGGACTTCAGTTACCCTGTGTGACCATGTTTTGTTTAGGGGAAAGCAAAGAAAAGAACAGAGGTGCTTCCAGTTGTTTGGGCGCATGCTTTCTGGACATAGAATTTGTTCCAATGTATACTTTTCTGTGTGTGTGTGTGTGTGTGTGTGTGTGTGTGTTGCACTGGGGATTATACCCAGGGACATTCTACCTTTGAGTTACACTCTTAGCCCTTTTTATTTTGAAACAGGGTCTCGCTAGGTTGCTGAGGCTGGCTGCAATCCTACGATCCTTCTGTCTTAGCCTCCCAAGTACTGCAATTACAAGTGTGTGCCACTGCACCTGGCCTTCTTTTCCTATTTATATTACAAATGTGGACACTCAGAAAACCATTGCTTAGGTCAACTCTTTTTTGTTTGTTGTTTGTTTCTGTCTTGCCTTTTCTCTGTTAGAAATTTAGAAGGCACTGACATGGCAAAGTTTATACAAATCAAGGTAAATTACATTGAAACCCAAAGCTGAAATTGCACTCACTTCCCAAGAGCTGACTTTCCCTGCCAGCTGTGAGTGGTGGCTTGGGGATTATGAGATGAGATCTCTTGCCCAACACAGTAAATTCAAAGTTGAAGGAGCTGAGGACAACGGTTCTACAGAGAAAATGGGCCACCTCTGTTTACTTTTTGTTTGTGTGTGGTGCTGAGGATTGAACCCAGGGATATTCTACCTCCAAGCTATACCCCCAGTCCAATTTTATTTTATTTTTATTATTTTGAAACAGGGTCTCACTAAGTTGCTGAGAGCCTCACTACATTGCTGAGGCTGGCCTTGAATCTGAGATTCTCCTGTCTCAGCCTCCTAAGTACTGGGATGACAGGTGTGGCCACCATGCCGGGCTGCATACAGTTTCTTGACAGGTCACAAGGCTGTTAAGGACATCCCTTCAAATTATCCACTACTAACAATCGAGTTACTATTTTGTTTACAAACACAACCATATCCAACCAACAAAATGTTGGCATTGCTATCAAACTAACCCTGAAAAAGATTAGATTCCTCTTACCGATATTCATGCGTTCAGCTTGCTCATTAATATATTTCACCTTGTCAGTGTAAATGTTTTTGTAACCATTTATAAACGAGAGGTACGACTTGGGAGTCACGTGTGCTCTCCGGCGGTACCTGGAAGGAGAACAAAAGAACCGCCACAGCTGTCATTCTGCTGCACTCCCTAAGATGTCAACGCTGATGCCTTCCCACCGTGCGATCCCTGCATTTCCACAGAATGGCTGCTGTTCATGGCTTCCCAGCCGAGAGGAAGAAAGAAGGCCACCTCTCTGATGCTTTGACCTTGAGGGACCTCTGACTTGACCCTTGCCCCCATTCTGGACCTCAGTCTTCATATATGGAAGTCCCAAGAGAAAAATGTCTGCCCCACCCCTTCCAGAATTTTGTGAAGATCAAATACAATGGTGTGTGCGAATACACTTTGTCAGCTTTAAGGTTCTGGACAAGTGTTAGAGATGAGTGGTTTAAATGAATTTGTGCTATAATCCATTCTCATTCACCTGGTATTCGCTACACACAACCACACTGCTAGAACCCAGCTGGGGAGGTTGCGAAAGCAAAAACCAATTCACCGCTTTGCCCACGCTGGATTCAAATGTTCAACTTACTGGGGGCTTTACTATAGTAATTATATTTAACAACAGAAAAAAACAAAAGACATACTTTTATATAGGAGAAACTCAAGAAGAGCTGTTCACATACTATAAAATTATTTTACTTTTTATATGAATTGTTCACCTTTTGGGTTCTAAAGATTTTTTAACATTTCTAAAGGTTTTTTTTTTTGAGGACTGGGCATATAAGTGACTATCATTAAAGTGTTTTATAAAAATTTTGGAATAAACTTCTACAATCTAAGAGAATTTGAAAAATATACCAAACATTTAAAAAATAGTGTCTTTATTTTTTCTGTGTGTGTGTGTGTGTGTGTGTGTGCGTAGTACTGAACCCAGGGATTGACCCAGAGGTGCTCTACCACTGAGGTGCTCTACCCCAGCCCTCTTTATTTTTTACTTTGAGACGGGGTCTTACTAAGTTGCCAAGGCTGGCCTCAAACTTATCGTCCTCTTGTCTCAGCCTCCCAAATTGCTGAATTACAGGCCTGCACCACTGCACCCACTGTATGAAAATGAAAATTTACCTTCACAGATAATAGAAGCAGGAGGAGTTCAAGTTAAGTAGAAAGAAACTATTCCTAAGGTAAGAATGAATACACGCTGACTCACCAGGAGAACCTGGGAGAGCGTCTACAATTCTTGAGGGGGTTAGTCTGGGTATGGTTTTAATGAAGGGGAGGGTCCAGGATAAACAAGCTATGAGGCAGGGACCTCCCTTGGAAAGCAGTGGCAATACTAGCAGACGGCATGCAGCAAAGTGGGCATTGCTTCTGCAGGACCTTCTGCACCTGGAAGCCCATCCTTTAATCCCCAGGGAGGAGCTCGCCGTCCTAGTCCATGTCACCCACTTGTATGCACACCTGCCAATCTAACACAGTGACTGTCATGTGTGGGGGAACAGCCCCGTAGTTTCGAATTGTTGACACCAGCTTTCACATAATGAACACACCATCCCTGCTCTGAGTGGGTTTCCTACGATCAATTAAAATTCTGTTTCATAATTGTTTGGCATAAGAATATTGATAAGACTAAGTCTTGCAAATACAAAGCCTAAATGTTCCCTTAACATAAGGCAATACAGAAACTTAAAAACAGCATACTTCTTTAATGAAAATAAGTAATGCATGGGAATAAGAAACCAATTTAGAAGAGTTTATGATGAATCAGTTAAGTCATTTTTTAAACAGAATCAAGCTAAAGAAATAGAGCAATTCATCAAGTTTCTGTTACTGGCATCCTGGAGGGCAAAGAGGTATTTAAATGCAGATGCTTGTTATTGTTAGACCTTGCTTATCTGCCATCTTCCCAATACATACTCACTAGAAAAGCAATGCGAGAAACACCTAAATGCAGCTGGGGTTTCACACTCACAAGGAAGAATGTTGTTCGATTCCTCTCGTGAGGGAGCTGTGTGTTTCCGGCAGCCCTCATGCTGGGGTAAGACCACTTACCTTTGGAAATAACTTTCACAGCTCTCTGAAACCATGTCGTGAAAGAGGCCCATCGTTTCTACAACTTGTCTTTTAGTTTCACTCGAGCAGACAATATTATAGTCTGAAAGGAAGTAGGAGGCCACAGCAATCAGCGCCTCCTTCGGCCAACGACTGAACCAGTCCATGGTGCAACCAGATATCAAGCCAGGGAATTTCAGGGAACGGGCACGGAACTTCTCACCCACCTATTGACAGCAAAGTGGAAGAGTATTAGAAATGCAGAGCGGTTATCAGTCAGCTAGAGAGAGACCCTGCCTGCAGAGCCAACAGTATGGCACTGTAAATTCAAAAAACCAAGCTCTTCTTGGGCTGCAACAGTATACAAATTCAGCGTTCAGATGAAGGGAGATAATGCACCAATCTTTCCTGTCCCGGGACCACGTCTGTTCTATGGAGTTCAAGGCCAGGAACCACCTTCTAAGAGGAAACTGACAAACGAGAACTCTTTTGGAGACAGAGGACCAGGACAGTGGAAGGACCAGTAGCCAAGACAAGAGCACATGGCTGAAGGGTCAGACGTTTGCTCTAGGATGGAAATAACTTAGGGAACCTGCAAAACCTTTCTCCAACTATCTGAAAAGCTAAATGTGGGGGAGGGACTGAGTTTGTTTTACAGAGTAGAATCAGAAGTGGAGGAGAAATGCAATAGAGACAAAAGGTGACAGAAGAAAAGCACTGGCGACCAGCATATCTAAAAATGCAGCCGCCGCCCCGTAGAACAGGGCTGTCCAGTAGAACGCCCTGCGAGGCAGCAGTGTCCTACACCCGTGCTGTCTAGGGTGGTAGCCACTAGCCACACATGGCCACTGACCACTAGAAATGGGACTGCGGGGCTGAGGAATTCGGTTTTTTTACATAATTGATCAAAATTTGAATATTTGCATATGGCTAAGGGCTACTTTCTTGGGCAGCAGAGTGAGCCAGAGATAGGCAGACCACATCAGGGACCTTCTAGATGGTATGTCTAAATTGGAGGAACAGCTGGATGGGACTGCATCACCAAATGCCTTACAGTTGAAATGCATGTCTCAGTAAGTAATGGACATTGTAGGTTATGCAATAATCTATAATAATATGAACATTTTAAATGATCTTACTGGTAATGAGGTTTTGGTTGAGGAAGATTGGGGGTAGGAAACTACTAATTAATTTAACTTGGTGAAATAAACATTAATTTCTGAGCAAGTATGTCATCGTAGAAGGTAACCTGCACAGGTACACTTAAGTAGCTCCTGTTACAAAGATGAAGACTCGCCGGGCATGGTGGCACATGCTTGTAATCCCAGTACTTGGGAGGCTGAGACAGGAGGATCCGGGTTCGCTGCCAGCCTCAGCTACTTAGTGAGGCCCTCCGTAACTTAGTGAGACCCTGTTTCCAAATAAAGAATAAAAAAAAATTAGGGCTGGGGTGTGTAGCTTGGAGGTAGAATGCCCTGCGTCCAATCCCCGTACCACAAACAAACAAACAAACAAAAATAATAAAGATGATGACCCACTGGCGAGAAGCAGAGGACAACGTGCAAGTTCTTCCTGGACCTGGAGATGAAGTATTCGTACAGGTTGTCAAAGGTGGGGGGGTGGCGGGGCAGCTCTCTCTTCATCACAGATATCAGACTCTGAGTGATTTCATCCATCTCATCGCGTGCAAACAAATTGGAGATCTTTGAGGAACAGATAAGAAAGTGTTGTGTACTTAGAGAGTTCCCCACAGCCAATTAACTCCGCCCAACATGTCATCTTTTATGTTTTCTTTCTACTTCTCTACTACCAAATGCCTGTTTTGCCAGAGATGACCAAGAGTGCCACTTTTTATTGAGCAGCTTAATCAAAAGCAAATTATATTTCCCTGTGCCTATATCGCTGTCACCTAAAAACTTCCCTCCGCCACTCCAATGGACTCTTTCAAACGTCTGCTGACTATGCAGTCTTCTTGAATCTGGCTCCAAGATAATTACCCAGCTTGGACGCCATTTGGCATGAGCATCACCATGGTGCAGGGCAGGCTGAAGGAGGCGGCCTGCTCCTGAGAGGGGTCTACTTGCAGGGCTGGCCCTAGGCTGGCATCTGGGAATTGGCTTTCGGAATGCCTCCTCCATTACTAATTGACAAGGTTGTCCCTCGACTGTCGACACAAACACTTTCCTTCTGGGCATCTGGAACTTTGGCAGGTGTGGCTCGCCAGGGAGCGCCTCCATGACCAGCTCTACGCGAAACCACTGGACTCTGAATCCCAAATGGGCTTGCTGAGCAGAAGCTGTGTGCACGTTACTTGATAGTGGCGGGGGAGCGCGGAGGACACCTTCACAGGGATTCCTCCACACTCCATGCAAGTGTCTGGTTTTGTTTTGTTTTGTTTTTTAACTCTTCTGGCTGTGTGTTTTGCTGTGTGGCTGCCACAGATCTTAGCCGTGTGTACAACCATCTGCCTTGTCATGTGTGTCCTTCTATGGAAGTTCCAGACACGTGAGCGGCCACGGCATCCAAAGCAGCGCCGCACACCTGCCTGGCATTGGCACGCCCGCCCACGGCCAGTGAAAACCTTGCTATGCCACACTGCCTAGCATTCAGGTGGACACAGACTTCTAAAGCAAACACACGAAGCCGGGCATAGTGGCACACACTTGTAATCCCAGTACTTGGGAGGCTGAGGCAGGAGGATCGCAGGTTCACAGCCAGCCTCAGCTACTTAGTGAGGCCCTCTGCAGCTTAGCAAGACCCTGTTTCAAAATAAAGAATAAAAAATAGGGCTGGGGGTGTAGCTCGGAGGTAAAATGCCCCTGGGTTCAATCCCCGGTACCACCAAATAAGTAAATAAATAAATAAATAAATAAAATAAACACACGATCAAAGGGAAGATCAGCGACAAGGAAGGAACCACACTTAAAACAAAGTGCACAGAAGACCCGAAGATGGGCAGCACTCATTTCACACAAACAGGAAAAAATCTACTAAGTCTCATGTGCTAACTCTTATTTCTCAAATCAAGAATGTCTGCTAAGAGATATGTTGAGCTATAGACCACTAATAAGGTTTCTGTGTGTATTTCCTTTAATTGTGAGATATCTCAGACATATAGAATAATGAAGTGAATAATGCATATACATACCCACCACCCAGCTAAATAAAATGCTAATGCTGTGCCAAAGGGCTCACTTCTCAAGACTTGCTGCTTTTCCTAAACAAATAGAATTCCTGTTTTTACAAGATGAGTGTTTTCTTTGCTTGTGGGACGTACCTCCCCTGAAGACAGCAAGTTGTTCAGAAATTCCAGAAATGCCTCGTCCTTTATCTCGTTGTCAGTAAAGATGAAGGTAATGCCTTTCCCATCAGCACCAGCAACTTTGTACAAAAATTTTAAGTCATCTGTTAGATTATTCACATTGTAAGACCTAAAAAGAGAAGTGGTAAGATTTAAAATTAAATATACATGTGTGTATGTATATTGCCATAATTTGTGTGTGTATGTGTGTGTGTGTGTGTGTGTATTACTGAGGATTGGACCCAAAGGCACTCTACCACTGAGCTATACCCCCAGCCCTTTTAATTTTTTTACTTTACAACAGGGTCATATTAAGTTAATGCACACTGGCCTGCAGCAGCCCTCCTGCCTCAGCCCTTCTCCCGCCAAGTACTGGGATTATAGGCACCATGCCTGGCTTATAGCCATAATTTATCTCAAAACACTGTAATAACCTGTGATAATTAGAGCATCATCTAAACCAGCTCCAATAAACAGTAGTGATAGTGCCTTCCAGAAAACACAGGAAGTAGAGCTGGAGAGCGAGGCATTGTATTCAAAGCAAATGTGTTGTACCTAACTTGAGAAGTGAGAAGTAGGGAATTTACTAGAAGTGACCCATGAAGAGAAATGGGAATAGGAAAATGAACTTTTAACCCCTGCAACCCGACAGTCCTCAGCAACAGATTGTGCCCTAATGACTATATATATATATATATATATATATATATATATATATATATATATATTATCTAAAACTAATGTGAAATTTGGATGAGTTTGGTTTTGGTGAGAAAAAAATCACAATAAATTATGAATAACATTAGTGATTAATTATATATAGTAGTAATTTACACAGCACTCTGAGTACCCAGAAACAGAGAAAGCCTGCAGTAAGAGATATATTATGCAATTTTGTATAAATAATAGAAATACTATAATTAGGTGGTTGCAGATCATGCAAAGAGAAGATCTTGGTCTTTGTTTTTCTGTTTGCTCTGTTTCCTGCTACAAGTGGTGATGTACTGTATAAAAATAAAACATCTTCTGAAGGGTGGTGTATAAGTACTCATGGCTAAGTTGTCGAGCAGGATGAAGGCACCGCACTTGACAGAGGTGCTCTAGTGCAAGTACTGGGAGCCTGGGTAAGCCATCAGGTCTCACGGAAAGACTCTGGGCTTGGAACCAGAAAGACCTCACTTCAAGTCCTTGCTCCGCAGCTTTGGAAAAATTTCTCCACATCTCTCAGCTTTGGTTTCCTCATCCACACAATGAAGATAATACCTATTTGTAAGGGCTGTTGTAGGCATTAGGACGGACATACCGTAAGGGCACGTAAATGAATCAATAACTTAGTTTATACGAGATTTTAAACTAAGAGCACCAACTAGCCAGTCAGCTTCTGGGTGCACTATAGTAAAAAGTCTCACAGGCCTCAGCAAAAGGTCCCATGTGGAAGAATCCCCAGGGGAAAGAGTCATTGAATAGAGAGGCTTGCTGAGATGTAGCTGCACCTGTGAGCACAGCACAGCCTCGTCCCTCCCACGGAGGCAGGGCGGAGGAGACCTCACCAACTGGCCAGTCTCGGGATCCGCCAGCCAACGAAGTTACGTGACCACTTTGGTCACTTTTAAAAGATTAGACTGACTGTCATGTATTCCCTTTGCAGTATGTAGGCACAGTTGCAACACGCCCCTCCTTTAGGTCCCGGGGCCCGTCTTCCTTCTCTTTCACAGATAAGCTTCTTGGGAAGTTTTCTAAATGTATGTCTGGTGCTTCACTTTCTAATGCAGGGTGATTTTTGTAATCATCCACTCCATAAAAAGTCTTGTGACACTGACTGTCAGCTACTGCTTTCACACCTGAACTTGATCAAGATTTTCAGGTGAATTCTCTACCCGCTTGGTTTCTGGAAACAGCTCTGGATTTCCTCTCTCCCAGGTTGCTCCTTTCCACATTGCAAGCCCCCTCTCTGTGTCGGGAGACCTCAGAGTGCTACCACTCTTTCTTTCCACTCTGCACCTACTCATGTTTCCCATGACCTCGGAGGTGTTCTCTCTACTGAGACTTCCAGAGAAATCGGTCTCCAGGACCCTCACCTGAACGCCACTCCCATGAGTCTAAGTGGCCTTTGGAAACACCTCATATTTGACATGCATTCAACTGAATTCTCATTTCCCCCTTTTAAAATCAGCCCTTTAGTCATGTGTTCAACACATGTTTCTATAGAATTGGTTAAGAGCAACCACTTAATAGTCATGGTAGAGCTGGATACAGTGGCACAAGCCTGTAATCCCAGTACTTGGGTGGTGGAGACAGGAGGACTGCAGGTTTGAGGCCAGCCTCAGCAACTTAGTGAGATGCTCAGCAATTTAGTGAGACTCTGTTTCAAAATAAAAAATAAAGGGATGGGGGTATAGCTTGGAAGTAGAATGCCCCCGGGTTCAATCCCCAGAACCAAAATAAAATAAAATAAAGTCATGGTAGACAAGACAAAGGTTACAATGGCCCATCCTCGGGGAGCTTAGAGCTTAGTGAAGGAAACAGAAATCTGAATAAGCATTCTTAAAATACAATGTGATAGCCAGGCATGGTGGCACATGCCTGTAATCCCAGTACTTGGGAGGCTGAGACAGGAGCATCACAGGTTTGAGGCCAGCCTCTGCAACTTAGCGAGGCCCTCAGCAACTTAATGACCCTGTCTCAAAATAAAAAATACAATAAGGCTGGGGGTATAACTCAGAGGTAGAATGCCCTTGGGTTCAATCCCCAGTAACACACACACACACACACACACACACACACACACACGTGATAAATAGCACTAGAGAAATTTGGATTCCACCCCTGGCTTTTTCTTCTTCCTCTTCTTCCCCCATATCCAATCAGTCACTAAATCCTATCAACCTTACCTACTTTTCACTGTCCCCACTGATGCCCACCTGGTCTAAGAGGTCTGCAGGAGTTGCTGTAATCAGTATGGTCAGACATGAACACAGGGAAAGGGCTATTACGAGGGAGGACGTTCATCCTCACAGATCCTAGAAACAGGAGGAGTCACGCCCTCACGCAGGGCTGCAGGGGGGCACCAGGGACAGCTGGGAGGCAGAACGTGGACCAGAGCCTTCACTACGGTTAGGGGAGCACCAGGGACAGCTGGGAGGCAGAACCTGGACCAGAGCCTTCACTGCGGTTAGGGGAGCACCAGGGACGGCTGGGAGGCAGAACGTGGACCAGAGCCTTCACTACGGTTAGGGGAGCACCAGGGACGGCTGGGAGGCAGAACGTGGACCAGAGCCTTCACTGCGGTTAGGGGAGCACCAGGGACGGCTGGGAGGCAGAACGTGGACCAGAGCCTTCACTGTGGTTTCCACAGGAAAGACAAGGTGGGCCAGCAGATTAAGGGTTGGCTAGTTGGAATCATTTCAGTGGGCTCTGGGGCACCAAAGTGTCCCTTATGGCACATGGCCCTGGGGTGATGAGGGCAGAGGGGTACCCTAATCCTGCTGTGCAAGAGCCAGACAGAGGAGGGGGTTTGGAGAAGGACCCAAGATTAGTTGGTTTGCATATGAAAGGCACTCTGCATTTCTGTACCTCTAAGACTTGGCTAGCCCAGGAGGGTCATCTCTCCCCTGGGAGCAGGGCCCTAGAGGCCAGAGCATCAAAGATACAGAAAAACAGAAAATACAGTTAATGCACCTGCCTTAATTTAAGCCTCTGTCATTTCTAAACACAATGGCTATGACACTCTCTACCCCAGGATCGTGAATGCTGACAGCTGCAGGAAGCAGGTGGACGGTGGCCCTGACTGAAGCGGTCCTGGGAGGACCTCCGCGAAGGCAAAAGGCGGGCGGGCGCTGTGTGAGCCTCAGGAGGCAGCCGCTGCCCACCCGGCCACCTGCGAGCAGAGGCCCTGTGGGGCATTGGACGTTTTATGGTTTCAAATGTTCTTGTAAATTGTATCCATTTACATTTTTATTTTCTATTTGTTTGGCAGCAGAGTGGTGTGTGTGTGTGTGTGTGTGTGTGTGTGTGTAAACTGGCAAAGTGACCTAATATATGCATGGAAATAAAAGAGTGAAATAGGCAAGACAACCTAAAAAAAGAACCAACCATGTTGGAGACCTGACACTACCAAATATAAATATATTACATGCCTGTACTTATAATAAGCTACAGTAGTACAAATAATGAGAAATGGTACAAAGATAGACAAATAAATGAACTATATAGTTACATTTATGATCAGAGGATTGATGACAAAAATGACACTGTGATATGGCAGGGAAAAGATGATCTATAAAATAAATGGGGTCACATCACTTGGAGATATATATATATATATGTATATGTATATATATATGTGTGTGTGTGTGTATAGAGATAGATCTATATGTAGAGAGAGAAAAAATTTTAATTTCTTTCTCAAACTTTTTAAGAAACTGAATTCCAAATGGTTATCGTTCTAAATATGAAAGTAGTAAATTTTATTTCTAAATGTGAAGGAAATTATAAGAGAATCTCTGTGTGACCTTGGGGTAAACGCAGATTCCTAAACAGAATGCAGAGCATAAAACATAAAGGGAGAAATTGATAAACCAAGTCATTAAAAGTAAGATCCACTAAGAGAGTGAGAAGCCTCAATAACTTAGAGAATATATTTGCAATACATACGCTTGTAACACAGGAATCATATCCAAAATACCCAAAGAATTTCTAACAATAAGAGAGAAAAAAAAATGGGCAAGTGGCTTAAACAGCTATTTCACAAATGAGCTTATCCAAATGGCCAAGAGATGGAAAGGAGGTTGCCGCTAGTCATCACTTGGGAAATGCAATCTGAAGCCTGAAGGAGAGCCGGACACTCACCAGAACTGCTGGAACAAAGGGACTCACGCAACCGAGGGTGGGCGCGGGGCGGGGCAGCCAGAGCTTACGTACAAGACCTCAGAGACCTACGAAGGCTGAATCTACGCACACCCTGTATCCAGCCACCCTACCTCTAGGAGAAGACTCAGACATGTACACGAAGATCCATAGCAGCTCTCTGTCAAAAACTAAATGTTTATTAATAGTTCAGTGGATAAATAAGTGGTGGTAAGATGCGATAAAGTGGAAGACTACAAATGAACAAACCACTGCTACATACGACATCACGAGTGGATCTCAGCAACACAGTGTAAGATAGAAATGGGATGCAAAAGAGCAAATCCCAGTTAACTCGACTGCTACACAGTCCAACGAGGCAAAACTAACCAACAGGCGGAGGCAACAGAGTCCAGGTACTCTCAGGAGGGTAATGGTGGAGACGCGACATGGGGGATGCTTCTGGGGTGCAAGGAGTGTGTTACGTCTTTGTGGTCTGGCCAGATAGGTTTCCTTACTTTGTGACATCCATGATTCATATATGTCCCCTTATATGGGTAATATTTAAATAAAAGTTGACTTAAATACACCAAAGTGTTGCATGTTTTAAAAAAGTAAACATTTAACTCCAAAGATATAGAAAACATATTGTCATGTTTTATTTTGTCCTACCTTGTTAATGTTATCTGGAATATTTGATATCCAGCTATAAAAGAGGCCAATCTTGAAAGACTTTGCTTTCCTGAACCACCCACACCTACCAGCAATGCATTTCCACATGAAGTTCGAATTATGCGTGAAATCTGTTTTGAAATTAAAAAGCATTTATTAGAAAAAAGGACGTAAATGTTTACATTTTCTTGCATTCAAGGGGGCCAACGTTTGATTATATGTTTCTAGACTACATTAAAATTTTTCCTTGTAATGATATTTCTTGGAATTTTAAAAATTAAAGTTTCGTGTTGATTTATTCAACTCGAATTCTTCCTTTGCCCATCTATATCTGCATCATGAAAACAGAACAAATCAGTTTTACTCTCTTCTGCTTCATAACCATTCTCTCTCTTTATGTGTGTAATTTTATTATTTTTAGATTCAATGAATGATAAAGCTGCTTTTCCCAATCTGTAGAAGATGTAATAAAAGGTTAGACTTGTTCGTCTATTATCTCGCAGTTTAATCCCCTGAATTATGTGGACACTTATCTCTACAACAAGAACTTTTTAAAAAGTACCAAAATTCTACTTAGAGTGGGGGCAGGGGAACATTTATTGAAAAGGACTTAGACAGCTTTTAGTCTTGTGTTGCTTTTCTAAGATTGATTTCCTCCGAGAGGGTAAAACTCAAATGGTGGTTCAGATCTTATGCAGGCCCTCTGAAGATGTTTCTAAAAAGCTACCTTTTACATTAATGTCATTGTCTGGATGGATCACTAAATCCATTATCTCCACTAAAAACAATCCTTTTTAAAAATGTACATTTTACAGATGGCAGATCAGTAATGCCACCTTGGTATAAAGTATATTACCGTATTTTGAACCATGTCAATCATTTCTGTGGTTTTGCACCCAGAACAGAGTCTCAGGCCCCCAAGACTTAGTCATATTGGGTGCTCAATAATTAACTGGTGAATAATACATGTGGAAGACATATGGAATCTGACCAACTTTGACTCTTATCAACCTCCCCACTCTGTGTCATGGCCTCTAGGAAGAACTCATGTTCAGTCAACCAATTACATGTGCAGACAACTTCTTTCTGTAGCTCTTCAGGCTTGGGTCAAAACATACCTCTTTTTGGTGCTACCTCATCAGTCCTATACACCTGCCTTCCCCCTTCCCCATTGGTTTGTCCGTGATCTATAAGACAGTCATGAAACACATTGTAAAGTGTCGCCTTCTCTTCAATGGAGAGCACAATTCCCAGAGTGTCAGAAGAACATCATTTCAGGAGGGCCCTTTAGGAAGGTAAAGATCTGACTCTGCATGCCAAAAGCTCTAAACACAAAAACCATGAATTTGCATTTGAAATAATTTGTGGCCGTGCAGGTAGATTCAAATATAGAGCTTCTCATTAAGGCATTGTTTTGAGACAGTGAACTGACCCAACCCATTTATATTCTTCTATATGCTACCTGAGAGTATGTGTTCATCCTCTTACAATAGGTTTATTTATGGAACTGACTAAGCTTTGACACCATCTATACATCAGAAAATAGTCAACAGTTAGAACCTTAATAAGATGCGTCATTGCATCTTTAAAAAACACCAGGTCGAGAGATGTTCCTCTAATAATTTCATTGAATTGCCTCTGGTAAAACTGGAGTTTTTCAGCTAGAAATTCAAAGGATGGCACCTATGGGTGGGAAGAGAGAGGAAAATAAGATTTAAGGTAGAATTTTTTGTCACAATTGTAAAGACACTCAAAAGTAATAATTAAAAAAAAACACTCTAAACCTATGGATGTCCAGAGATTTGTCACATATTAGTCTACTTTTAGTTATTTCCATTTTCAAAGGCCTGAAACCTAACCACAGTAGTTGGTTTCCAGGATGAAACCATTCAGACCTTTGTCTTCATGAGGCCTAGCACCAACTCCTACCCATGCAATTTAATGGTGGAATGTAACAGTTTTCTTCATTTTTATCTGGCTTTTAATACTGTTTATGACTTTTTAAAACATATAGAAGTTTTATATTATATAGCTAAATCCACAAATCTTTGATGTTCTGAAGTTAAAAACTCACCCACTTTGTTTTGCAAATTGTTTCTTCCCATTTAATTCTTTGCTCTACAGGCACTTTAGAGTTACTCTGTTATGTGACTTTGTTTTCATAATCTTATTTCAAATTTAGGAAGAATGATGTGTTTCCATTTAATCACATCAAGTTTTATCATGTTAAGTCCTAGGTACTTTGTCAAGGAATTGCTGCTGTGGAATGGGATATTTTTGTGTTATTTTTCTGTCTTGTGATTGTTGGCAAGGGCTGGCAAACTTTCTGTGAAGGCCACAAGAGTAAATATTTTAGGCTTTGTAGCCCGATGTGGTGGCGCACACTTGTAATCCTAGTACTTGGGAGGCTGAGACAGGAGGATCCTGGTTCGCGGCCAGCCTCAGCTACTTAGTGAGGCCCTCCGCAACTTAGTGAGACCCTGTTTCAAAATAAAGAATAAAAAAATAGGGCTGGAGGTGTAGCTCAGAGGTACAGTGTCCCTGGGTTCAATCTCAGTGTCAAAAAAAAAAAGAAAATATTTTAGGCTTTGTGCATCCCAGCTGATTCCTATTGGGAGTAGTACTCCATCTGCCCCTGCACGGCAAAAGTGGCCACAGACAATGTATAAACAACTGGGTGTGGCTGTGTTGCAACAAAGCCTTATTTAGGAACACTGAAATTTGAATTCCATATGTTTTTTATATATCACATAGTATTATTCTTCTTTTGATTTTTCTAACCATTTAAAAGTATAAAAACTCTTCTTAGCTCACAAGTCTAATAAAAACAGGCAGTTAAAGTCGGGCGTGGTGGTGCACGCTTGTAATCCCAGTACTTTGGGAGGCAGAGACCGGAGGATCCGGGTTCGCAGCCAGCTTCAGCTCTCACTTGCTTTCTCTCTCTCTCTCTCTCTCTCTCTCTCTCTCTCTACCTAGTGAGGCCCTCCGCAACTTCGTGAGACCCGGTTTCAAAATAAAGTATAAAAAAATAGGGCCGGGGGTGTAGCACTGAGGTAGAATGCCCCTGGGATTCAATCCCTGCTACCGCAAAAAAAAAACAAAAACAAAAAACAAAAAAACAGGCAGTTGGCTAGATTTGGACTAAAGATTAATTTGCCAACCCCTTGTAGAAGATAGTTACTGAGTTTCATATTTATATAATATTGGTCAACTTACTAAAACTCATTAGTTAAAAGAGATTCAAAATTCTCTTGGGTTATATAATTCTAACATTTACCAATACTTTGGAAGATTTTCCCTCTCTGATAGTAATCTCTGCTTTTGTCATTTTGCCTCATTCCATAGAACTTTCAAAGCAATAGTTAATGAAATTGTCTTCTGTCTGGCTTCAGTGAGGTCATTTCTGAATTTCTTTGAAGGAAGTATTTTACTTGGGACATGGTGACTATGAATCACCACACATAAGTAACTTAGATGTTATAGCAACTCCATGGTGAGACTTAGGTGCAGAGAGAAATATCTAGCGAGGTAAGGAATCTGAAAAACTCTTTAAGAAATGAAAATAAATACCAATTCATAGATTTTGGGTACTTCAAACATAGTGTCTTCAGGTTCATCGCCAGTCGGTTCAGGCATATCGCGGAGAAAATCCACAAAGTATGGTTCAGGGAAAATACAGGCTGCTGCTTCAGAGCTAATGTTTTCTTCAATTGCACGCATAAGATGTGCGTTAAACCACTGCTCATCTTCGGGCGTTATAAATCTGAAAGAAAAATGTATCAATAATAACGCAGAGTATAAAAACATCCTTTCTACCTGCACATGGTCTCAGCCTCCCTCCCCCTGCTCTCAGGCCCAACCCCCGCCTTCCTCTCCTCAGGACAGACTACAGTATGTATAACTGTATAACCCCACCAAGATAGCTACTACTTATAGAAAATGCAGAGTAATGGCCTAGTGAGGTCAGCAGTCCCTAAACCTTGCAATAGGAGTGGAAATGGGGTGGTCAGTAGCAGCAAGCATCCTCTTTCTGGTTGGGGGGCACACGGTGCATGAAGCACATGAGACAGCACCCCATTGTTAGGGTTTGGATTTTAAATGTCTCCCAGAACTTCATGTGCTGCCAATGTAGCCAGGTGTGGAGGTGGACATGGCTGGAGGAGGAGTGTCACTCCGGGCATGTCTTTGGGGACAGTGTCTGTCCCTGGCCCCGCCTCTCTCTGCCTCTCTGCTTCCTGGCCAGCATGAGCTGAGAGTGGCTTTTCTTCTTCCACCATGCCCTGCGGCTCTACCACCAAGTGTTCCTGCCTGGAGCCGCCAGCCACCCATGGATCAGACTCATGAAGCCTCTAAAACTGTGAGCACCAAGGAGCGAGTCGATGTGTGCTCTCTCGTATGTGGAAGCTCGAGAGATATTCTAGAGGAAATATGGGCAACATCAGATAGATGAGCAGAGACTCCAGGGAACTGACCAGGGGGATCAGGGAAGGGAGCGGGGAGAAGTCACAAAGAATGCAATAGTAGAAATAATGCCATGAACTATACAAAATTGCCAATTCCAATCTCAAAGACTTGTGGGGTGAGGGTGGGGGGACCTGGTGGGGAGGGCAACAAGAGTTGTATGCATCTATTTTTCTCACAATCTGTACCCCAATATAATGTAAAATTACAATGCACCCAATAAAAAAAAACTGTGAGCCCCCAGTAAACTTTTCTTCCTCTAAGTTGTGCTTGACAGGTGTTTGGTCACAGCAATAAAAAAGGCTAAGTAAAACACAGAGGGAAGACAGGAAGAAACGGATGGACATTTGACAATGGCCACCGTCCATGAGACACACTTAACGACTTTGTGAGAATGGGACTGTCACCCATCCAGTAGAGATGGGGACTCTGACGCTCAGAGAGATGGCTGAATTTAACTTCAACGAAGTGAAACCAGATTTCACCATGCAAATCCTACACAGAGCTCACAGATTTTACAAAATAGACACAACTGAAGCTTGCTGCTGGATTGTCCCAACTCTCTGATGACGAGGTACAGCATGAAGATGTTCTGTGGCAGCACTACTCCACTAAGCTGGCAAAGCGTGTTTGGAATGGCGGCCAGCAGGTGAGAAATGCTCACTTGACTGAGCTGGCAGAGAGTGCAAGACCCGATCCTGCAGCATGCATAACCCTGGGGGCGTGCGCGGACGTGCCAGCATCTTTACCTGTCTGCTATCACTCTGTTGCACTCGTGTTTGAAAAGTGACATGAGAAGAGAGAGCGAGTTGCACTCCTCTGCTTTTATGGTTAACATGCCTTGCCAAATTCTGGAAAGATCGCGAAGATTAAAGATGTAATGAAATTTAGACGGAGTTGGCAGCATCTTAATCTAGAGACAAAAAGAAAATTTAATACTTTCAATTAGTGTTTATATACTAAAAGTTGAGCAGCTTTAGAATGAGTCTATTTCACAAATCCTATATTAGATGAAATCAGGCTGAGCAGATACATCAAGATTAAGTTCATATTCTTGTCATAGTGCTGACAGGAAAAAAAAAAGACATTATAAACAAATCGACAGAATTTAAAAGACCAGAAGCCCTCAAACGGGATAGTAGAGAATAAGACATTAAATGCGGATTCCAAAGCCTTGTTCTACCACTGTTAGTTGCCTTTGAACAAGTAATTTTTTCCCCTGGATTCTTAAGAACTATATGAATTGTAGGAAAAACCATGCCTAATCATTGTTAGCCCGACTCGTGTATATGGAAATTGGTCATAACAGAAAACACTGTGAGCTGGCCATCACGCAGGTAAGAACAATGATGGTCTTCCACTGATTGCCTTGGTTACGGTGCTTAATGTGTCTGGATTTCCATAAATATATTTCCACACCCTAACCTGGCTTTCACTGTGGGGATCCAGCTCACTCACAGTAACCTTCTATACTTGTGTATCTATAATAAGTTGACAGGTGAAATTGACGTGCATCTGTAAGTAAGAGGTGGTTTACCGGTTTTTGTATCCAAGCACAAAGACAGGGTTCAACTATGCTAATTTATTTACTATTTCTATCAACTTTTTCTATATAAAAAACTAACGTTATAACGATAACACATTCTTACTCAGAGAGATTCAGTGAAGGGATAGACTTAAGGTAGCCCAGGTATATACAGGTCATACTGATAGCATTAGCATCAGTTTTGAAAGCAGAAACAACCATCATGAGGTGATACAAGCAAACTCCCTGCATGATTGACTCAGCAAAGCAAATGCTTCCTTCAGTTCCTGTTCACACAATAACCCCTTCGGTAGTGAAAAGTGCCCTACTGAGTTTGTAGAGTAATTTTTACAGGCTAATTCACGGTACAAGTTAAAACAACAGAGAGCATGGGGAATTGGAATGAAGAGAAGTGTCATTTTATCATCGCCTTTCAAGTTCCTGCTTTGCTCAGTTCCATTGCAAGGTAAGATATTCATTCTACCCACTAAAATATAAAATTTACACTTACATTACAAATATATGAAATATTCAAAGAGAGAAGCATATGTGAATCTCTCTCTCTCTCTCTCGCTTTTTTCTTTCTGAATAGGGTATTGAGCCAGGGGGGGGGTGTGTTCTACCTCTGAACTACACCTCTACCCATTTTAATTTTTATTTTGAGATAGGATCATGCTAAGTTATTGTGCGCTGGCCTCGAACTTGTGATCCTCCTGTCTCAGTCTCCTAAATTCTGGGATTACAGACGTACACCACTGTGGCTGCTTTTTTTCTTTATGGTACAATACCAGTGATAAGATGGTAGACATTGGCAAGTGAAGCAACCTGTAAAGAGAATTTTTAAAAAAACCTTTCTTTGTGCCGGGCATGGTGGCGCACGCTTGTAATCCCAGTACTTTGGGAGGCGGAGACCGGAGGATCCGAGTTCAGGGCCAGCCTCAGCTCTCTCGCAGTCTGTCTCTCTCTCTCTCTTTCTCTTTCTCTCTATCTCTCTCCTCTTAGTGAGGCCCTCCGCAACTTCGTGAGACCCGGTTTCAAAATAAAGTATAAAAAATAGGGCCGGGGGTGTAGCGCGGAGG
>PVJS01001480.1:84616-97465 GCA_004027185.1 Glis glis | reverse complement strand
CTTCCCCTGCCTCCTTCCCCGCATAAGATGCCTGCTTCCCCACATCACTCTTTCTTGAGACAAGACCACACGTGCACATCTGTCCCATCTACAGCCCAGTGGTGCCAGGGCAGTGGGATCAGTGGCTGACAGGCCAAAGAAAGTGCCTGAAGACAGCATTGGAGACATCGTTTATTGGAGAAAGCCGACAAGAGAGCTGTGACTGCACCAAGAGGAATGCAGTGGCCACAGGCTGACAGGTAGCACCTCTGTCCTTCACGCTGCTTCCGCCAAGCAGCGCCTTCTCTCCCTCATGGTGTTTTGTCTAGCAGCACCTGACTGGATGAGCGACATGTCTCCTCTCGATGGCACCTTCAGTCCTGTGCCCATCCCCACTTGATACGTCAGGCTGCAGGAGCAGTGACATCATCAGCATCCGCTTGCTTAGTTTGCTTGTATGACCGGCCTCCCAAGGAGCAAGTGTCCTGATATACATGCAAGTAGCTTTCCACAGGTAACGGCAGCTTGCCCTGGTTCCTAGCATGTGTAAGAGAAAATTGTACTTCAAGATAATATGTACCTGGGCTTTGTGGCCAGGCTCGCTCTCATTGCTCCCTTGACTTGGCATTCAGCATCATAGTGTTTTACTGTCTCTCTTTTTGCTGTGGGAAGGACACAGATCCGATCAAGGAAGCCTAGTTATGGGGAAAGAGCTCTAGTGGGGCAAGGGATTTCAGGAAATCACAGATAATTAAGGTGGTTTGGGAAGGCTCTCCTGTGTGGTGCGTGAGGTAGCCCCCCTCCTCCCCTCCTGGACCGGCCAGTCTCCGCACTGAATTCAATTACCCGTCATCACAGTCGCCTGCCGTCGCATTGGGATGTACAATTTACATGGAGGATATGGTTACATCCTGGCCACAAGGCAAGAGAAGGAAGTCTAATAAGGTTCAGTCACAGTGTGGTTATGTCTGCAAAATATGGATGGGTCTATTTCAGTTTTTCCAATGTCACTACTAAGCCTGAAAGTAATTTATCTTTGGTAAAATGTTGTGCTACATGAATAGCTGAAATTAAAAGCAGTAGCAGCAAAAAAACATCACTCCCAAATTTTGTAAAATTCATTTTCCCCTTAACATTTCTCAGAAACTATATTATGAAAGAGTACATCATGCTATAACACACTGTATTTTCCTATAAGGACAATATAATAGAGGACTAGTTTCTGATTGAAAATCCTCATTAAATTAATCCTCTCCTTGGCCCCAAATGTACCAAAATAAAAGTACTATAAGCCTTTAAAATTATTTAAAGTAGTGAAATAGATACTCTAATGCTGGATTAAATATGTATAAGCAGTACCTATTTTTAAAGCAAGGGTTTGCATCATAAAATGCACATGCATATCATAAAAATACACACTGATATTATAAACCTGATTTTCAAACATAATATGCTAGCTTTAGTAATATTTTTAAAGTCTTGTTGTTTTTTCTTAGAATTTTAGAATAAATATTAAGACAACCTAGGTATCTTAAAATTGTTTTTCAAGGATGCTTAAAAATAGATATCATTTTTCTCTAAATAAATAAACATCCCTTTCATAAACAGAGCCTTCAAAATCACTGATCTACATGTTACTACAAGCTGGTTGAGTACATACCAATAAATAAATATATATATATATATATATATATATATATATATATATGGGGGGATGATTACTGGGGATTAAACCCAGGGGTGTTCTACCTCTGAGCTACACTGCCAGCCCTATTTTATTTTTTATTTTGAAACATGGTCTCACTAAGTTGCTGAGGGCCTTGCCAAGTTGCTGAGGCTGGCCTTGAATCTGCAATCTTCCTATCTCGACCTCCCAAGTACTGGGATTACAGGTGTGTGCCACCACACCCGGCTAATGATTATACACTTCTCTCACGAAAACTCTTAAACATAATAGAGTCAACCTAAGGCTTGGTGTCAGACACCAGGCCTGGAGAGTCATCTTTATTATGACAGCTAGGGATTTTCTCTGGATTCATTTTCAATGGACTTGGAGATAGCTGGGAAGAGGGAGGGGGTCCATGGGGAAGTTTCTTAAGTCAGTCCCCTACTCTTCTGCCCTTTCCTCGGGATGGTGGCACCAGGTTTGCCATTATTAGGAACAGATGAAAAATGGGGAAAATCCCCTGTTGCTTCTATGAATAGCTTCTGAGCTCAAATTTGCTCCTCCCATCCCGGTACTCACTTTCCCTTTCCAACCCGCCTTCAGGCTGCCGTGTCCCCATGTCCGTCTTACCTGTCCAGAAAGCTGCTTCACCTGGAATCCACCCTCTCCTTTGGGATGCACCTCCGCTCCCAACAGCATCTATAGGCCACAGTCTGCTTCTAGGACATGGGGACTAGGTGGGTCTGAGACTTTCTGTATATAAGGCAAAGCCTGAGGATAAACTTCAACGTTGGAACTTCTTAAAACTTGCTGTCAAAATACTTCTCACAACCACCCAAGGGCGGCATAAATCACTTTGGGTATGATACAGAGAACTGTTGGAACAGCTTGTATTTTGCAAAAGAGAGAGAAAAACGAAAATGTTGAGTTTACGAGGCTCAACAAGAGAGAAGTAAATGCATGAGGAAATAAAAATTAGTTTCTGCTTGTAGCATTGGTTTGACTAGCGCCTTTCTTCTAAAGTGTCAAAAATATTCCAACATAAGAATTCCTAACATTGGAGCCAGCGATGGTGTTCATGCCTGTAATCCTAGCTACTTAGGAGGCTGAGGCAGGAGGATCACAAGTTAGAGGCCAGCCTGAGCAACTCAGCGAGACATTGTCTCAAAGTAAAATTAAAAGGGCTAGGAATGTACCTCAGTGGTAGAGTATGTGACTAGCAGGAGGGAGACCCTGGATTAAATCCCCAGTATGAGGTTGGGGTAGGAATACTTAATATTCTTAGAGCATTCACTAGAGACTAGATACTATGCAAAGTGCTCTCTGTGGACTATCATCTTTAAGCTTCTCTAGAGCCCCAAAAGGCAGATATTATCATTCACCAATTTTACCATGGAAGACACTGAAGCAATATCGACTTGAACTTACTCATTGTTGCAAATGCACAAAATATGGGGCCAAGATTCAGACGAGGGCATTCAGAGTTTGAGTTTGGGAACTGCACCTTTAGCCTGAGCCACCTCCAGAGGGGTCATGGTCTGCTGCATGCATTAAACAGTCTCTGAAACTTAATGAAGATTAGAGAGTCTTGGGGAAATGTCCCAGTAGGATGGGACTCCCAGGCTCCAGACCACGAGATTTCATATCTACCCTCTTCTGGAAACCAAGGGGAACCGACTCCTTGGACAAGCTGAATCCACAGGTTATATACAGAAAATAATTTGTGTTTTTCACCCCCACCCTCCAACCTGCACCATGGGAATCATTCTTCCCTACCCTGGGACTAAATCCATGACTCATAACATAAAGTCCTGGATCCTCCTGGACAATAAAAAGTTCTACAGTCATTTTTAATCCCCAACACATTCTCATTTCAGTCTCAAAAATATTCAGTCCAATGTAAAATCAAAATGCTGAGCCTCATTCTATGATGAAGCTTCTATTCACCTCAACCCCAGTAGCTTAAAGGGGAAAAGTTGACTTCTCTCTTCTCTAACCCTCCTTTTCCTCACCTCCCTCCCTGCCTAGACTCCACTGATGGCTTCTGATGCCTCCTGGGCTGGGGAAAGAAGCATGTCTCTGTTGACACACGACTGTGCCATCTATGAGCAGATTTGCAAACCTGGCCATTGGCACCTTCCTGATTTCCTTAGAGGGTCTTCAACTGGACCCATTGCAGCTCCCATGGCAAAGCCAAATCTCCCCCTACCACTGATCCCCCACATCACATTTCCTTTCCAAAGAGCCTCTTAGGAGGGGGTCAAAATGAAACCTGGCCAGCTCACTTCCATAGAGCCCACTTCTGGTCTAGAAGAACCCTTGAGCATCTCTGCTGCGCCATCAGGAGAAATGCTGTTTCTTGCCTAAGCATCCCTCTGTTGTCTCTCCTCTGCCCTCTCAGGCCCCTCCAGCCTCCATTCCTCTTACCAGTCTTTGGGAGTCCCAAACCTCAAGGAGGGCATATTGAATGGTTCAAGGGAATGAGTGGCTTAAAGTGAAGGAGAAACCCACCCACCCCTCATGCAGGGGAGTAAGGAAGAAGAAAACATAGACAGATACCAACTCTCTCCAAAAAGTACTCTGCAACCTCTTCCTGCACTCTCCAATTGCATGCTGCTTCAGGTGGGGGAGTGGCATAGGAGTCACCAATCCATTTTGGAAACTGTCTCTGAAAACATTGCTTAGGTAAGCAAACACTTCACTTCAGAAGATGTAAGCATGAAATATCAATCTGCTTGTTTTCACACAAAGAACAAACAGAATCGATTTTAGTATCCTTTAATACAAGTAGCAGTCGTTGGATAAGCAGAAGGAGGCTATTAGAGGTGCAGATCTCCTGGTATCCAGTGACAAATATTTAAGTAACTATCAGGGCAGAGAAAGACCCTGAGATCTGGGAGGTCAGTAAGTCACAGGTCTGTTGTGAATTGTGTCCCTGAGATAGCCTTGTTTGGGATCACGGGAGTTAAGATACTTGGTGCAGACGAGAGGGAGGCCCCTCAAATCCAAGTCAGCAAGAGGCACCCCTTCATCATGGAACCCAAGGTTGACAGCAATCACCAATTCTGAGACAGACGGGATTTCTCATTTGCATTATTTACTGGGAGAGCTGATGGTTAGGCAGATCCAAAAGCAGAGTCCATGGATTGAGGGACAGAAATGAAAGAAAGAAAGAGGTCAGATTCAAAGACTAGGCAAGCCGGGCATGGTGGCACAAGCCTGTAATCCCAGTACTAGGGAAGCTGAGACAGGAGGATAGCAGGTTTGAGGCCAGCCTCAGCAAATTAGTGAAACCCTGTTTCAAAAGTTTAAAAAAAATTGAAAAGGTCCTGGGGGTGTAGCAAAGAGGTGGAATGCCTCTGGGTTCAATCGAAAGAAAAAAAGAAGGAAGGAAGGAAGGAAGGAAGGAAGGAAGGAAGGAAGGAGAAAAGGAAGAAATAAAGGCTAGGCAAGGTATAAAATCAAAGCTAGAGCATTGTGAATGGTGAGTAAATCCAGGGAGCCTGGGGATGGGGAGTGAGGGAAAAGATTAGAATCTGTATTAGTTTCCCATTGTTGCTGTAACAAATTACCACAAATCCAGTGACTTAAAACAACATTCTCTTATAGCTCTGAAAGTTGGAAATCCAAAATCAGCTTTACTAGGCCGAAGTCCAGGCACTGGCAGGGCGTGTTCCCTCTGCAGGTTTCGCTTCCCTTTTCAGCCCTTGGTGGTCACCTGTGTTCCTTGGCTTGGGACTCTCCCTCACATCATTTTGACCTCTTGCTTCTGCCATCATGTCTCTTCTTTCCGATTCTGATCTTCCTACCCTCCTCCTGTAAGGACCTTTGTCATTATATTGGGACCTGCTGGAGAATCCAAGAGAATCTCCTCATTTTAAATCTTTAACTTAAGCATACCTGCAAAAAAATCCTTTTATCATATAATGTGACTTATTCACAGATTCCAAGCATTTGGATGTGAACATATGTCGGGGGCCATGACTCAGCCTACCACAGGATCCAAAGTGTTAGAGCAAAACTGAAGCAAATGCTTGGGCCTGGAGGTGAGCTGGCAGCTCTTGTAGAGACAAGAGTCAGCTTCCTAATCTAAAGGCCAGAAAGCAACCTGTATCTCTAAGAGCTGCAGGAAACACCTGGCTGGAGCTCTTTTCTCTGCCCCTTTTGGGTATTAAGAGATATCCTTTTGCCTCTTTGGGGCATGGAAACCACCCTGATAGCAGACATATGACTGCTGCCCCCCCGTAATCTCTTTATATAAAATTTCAGAACATGGGAGCACAAAGAGACTTCCACATTCTTCTATTGCATCCACTTCCTCTCAAAAAGGAAAGAATGCAAGAAACATTGTGGTCAGGTAAAAAAAAATTATATATGACTGGACCTCAGACATATCTTGATTTTCATCTCAGCTGGCTCTTTACCAATCGTCCAGCTCTGGCCAAGTCTCTGCCTACCTTATAGAGTTGTTCTGAATTTGACAGAACAAGGTTCTCTCCCCAGGGACATGATGCACACCCAATCCTGTCTTTAGGGCCAAGTCCATACCCAGGTAGGGGAACTGAGAAGGGCCCTTCAAAAATAATCAAATGGGCACTTTTAGCAAAAGACTTCACATGCCTTATGCTAAGTAGTCACAATTTGATTGTCTTGTAGCTGCTTGGTGTTGAGGTCTGACCTGTCCTGGCTGAACTCCTTCATTCCCTCCTCTGCCCACATGCCTCCCTGACCCCAGGCAGTTGCACCCCTGGAAGAATAGAATGGAACAGAACAAACCAGCAACCCAAGCCAAAGGCTAAGAAGTAGCCGAACACTAAATCAGGGCCAAGATGCATGTGAAGCAAAGAGATTCAAAATGTGGGTAGACAACAGGGAGAGCAGTTCCACAGAAAAATTTACTTCATGAACAAGTAGAGGGGCAGTCACATGAAGTTGAAAATGAAGACGCAATCCGTTCTCTGGGGGCAAGTGCGATGAGCGGAACAGGAGGGAAGAGATGCCTGATTCCCCATGCCAGATGGACACCGAATGGAGAATAGTGGGTATAACAACGATGATATTCTGGATAATACATTTCTGTCTTTATTAATTACAAGTTTCTGAGGCCTTGAGATACTTGCATCAAAACATAAAACCTTTGGATTTGAACACTGAGTGTTTGATAAACTGAGAGTACAAGGAACTCAGGATATGATATAGGGAAAATCCTTAATGGGGGAAAGTTTTCCATCCCCAGCACACCTCCAGGTTGGGGGGGGATAAAGAAAGAGAAAATTAGAAGCAGACAGAAGGGTGCATGTCATGACCATCCTTCTAGAGAGCTAGGCTCCTGAGGATGGAGAAGTGTTTGGATAAGGAGAGGGGGCACAAAGTGGAAATGTTTTCAGCTCCACCTGGACCCAGGCAGGAGGCCATGATTCAGGGGACCCAGAAACTTCAAAGAGATTGTAGGACAATCGAGGAACTGAAGTGGAGGAGGTGCTCCTGCTTCCCTAGAACAAGGGATTTGTGCCTCAAGTTCTTGCATGCCTCAAATACGTGGTGTAGAAGGCAGCCAAAAAGCCTGTCAGAGGGATCAGTGTGGTGAGAAGTGGTACTATAGCTGAGAGCTACAACAAGGATTTCTCAAGCCAGAAGGAATCAGTCAGTTCCTGAAGGTGTGGAGTGGTGTGTGTGTGTGTGTGTGTGTGTGTGTTTGGGGGAATCATAGCATCAGAGAACTAGAAGTGGGACCATTTGAACAAAGGGATTGCCACCGAGACTTGATAATGCCAAGACATCAGTCCATGTGTCCCTCAACCATAGACTTCAACAGTGGATGCGCAGGCTGGCTCCACCTGAACTGCATCTCAACAGAAACCTGCCACGTGAGTACATGCCAATGATCATGGTTGCCTAGTGGCAGAGACCAGCACAAAGACGAGCACAAGGCAAGGGTGATTCTATACTCCCACCCTGAGTCCCACAAATCAACAGTATCTTTCTTATCTTAAACACAGAAGTTATGTTGAGAAGGGAGAAAAGGAAATAAACCACTGCAATGCAAGGTTGAACTTCAACTTAGTTGAATATTTACCTTCAAAGATTATTTTAAGAAAAAAAATATTGTGTATACTGGAGGAAACTAAGATGCTCTTAATTAGTATATTATATTGTTTGCCCCTCCCACTCACTACCCATCAGTATGGTGACTCGGGAAAATGAAATCATAAAAGAAAACCAAGAAACTACATTTTCATGGAACATCAGTGTAGAGGATTTAAACTGGTTATCTTATTACACAGGCAAGTTAATCTTGAAGTAAAGATTGTCTGGACTCCATATCTGTGTTTATAATCTATTAAGGAAAGACTTCTTTTCCAGAAATAGGCTATGCTGAACCCATCCAGTATTAATACACAATAAGGAAGTTACATAACATTTTCATGAAATGATTCTTATAAAGCATTAAGTGTTCATTAAGCATTGTAGTTGCCAAGTCTGTTTTTCTAATCCCCACCACCTGCCACGTAAGTGGTTTCCTATAAGTCATGTAGTTGTTTATGTAGAGAGAAGACCAAGTCATGAAAATACTCTCTTACATTTTTTTCTAGGTACTTAGGCAGGAAGCAGAACAATAATTAGACTTCTGATAGAATTATGTATGATGAGTTGTAGCCGAGGCTTTTGAAGCTGTGGTCAAATATTGAAGTTTTTTTTAGCTAAAGTAGCATGCCTCTCATGAGGTGCTTCTTCCATTTCATTGGGGAAAGAGAGAAAGGTTTATTCTGGTAAAAACAGAACTGAATGGGAACGGGTGGAAACTCAGAACTTGATATAGTCCTTCCTCGGAAATGAACTGAACTATTGATGGTAACAGGAAAGTCTTGTGGCATGGAGATATTAGGGTTGGGAAGGGAGGGGCGAGCTAGGGAAGTGGGTAGTGGTGAGACAATTCCAAAGGGACAAAGAGAGAGACTCAGCCAGCCTGGGGCTGCACAGATATTGCAGGAAATGAGTTACGTCCAAGGGCTGGGGGTCCAAATTGTGCATAAAATGTTGTCTTCTTCAATGGAACCCTTGGTATGGATCAGGCTGAAAAGAGAGAATCAACTTCTGTTCTCTTAAATCCACAGGAAGCAGAGATGGGATGAATTTAGTCTTAGACCTCTGCATCTAGAATCTTGAACAAAAGCAGATACTGGAATATACACACTGAAAAACATAGACTTCCAGAACTGCAGGACTGTTTAAATCTATTCCAACTGCTGTAGTTCACAAATGAGGACAGTTAGAGGACTCTTTGTACTAAAGCAAGGGTAGCGGCAAATCATTCTACCTGTAGTTCACAGTGTTTTCCAACCTAGGATATTGATAGTTACCTTGTGTGGAGTAAATAATTCAAAACTTGCAGTTATATCTACTTTGCTGAGACACAATTTTAATTATACTTTCCTTCACCCATTAATACTCAAATATGTTGCCCAAAGGCTATTTAGTAGTGTGGGAAATTAAGACAGCCAGCCAGTCAATTTCCTAATATCACTACCTCAGTGTGACATGTGTATATCAGTAAAAAAAATTTTAAATTTCATTTGGATTAATATTAGCAAATAATACATGTTGTAGATATTTTTAAATACCAATAAGCAAAAAATAAGAAAATGAAATTTATAATCCTATTACCTAGAGATAATCCATTGGCATTTATAGTCATCCTTTCAATTTTACTGTGTTTTGTTCCTTATGGACCCAAATATATGCACTTTTTTTACTATTTTCTGACCTACTCTTTCATCTAGTTACATATCATCTTTAATTTTAGTGTTTGGAAAAATAAGAAAGATGCAATTTTATTTTACCAGCAAGGAAACATTTTTATTACATGGTAACAGTATGTAGTCTGGAAGATGACACCAAATAGTTCTCTTCCTTTGCCATTGATAGATAGGAGTTGTACCTGTTCATACCAAGTCTACCTTTGATATGCATTAGGAGTTCCACCTCCCAGAACTCACTCTCTCTTCCTCTTCTCCTTCATGGTATCCTCCAACTTTTTTTTTTAACCTCTGCCCTCCCTCCTAACCTTTGCCTACAACTCTCAGTCAGAAATGCCATTGGTTTTTTACTTCCATAGACCTTGATGCTGAGAGACCTTCAAGTTTTTAAGGTCCTAGGCTTAGCTGTAGTTGGAGGAGCAGAGATGAACATGGAATTATATAGGCATAGACCCTTCCCAAAGGGAAAGAGCATGAAGTGAAATGACAGTCCCCTGGCCCACTGTCATTACAGTGGCACATCCTATAGACAATTAAACCTTTATCATGCTAATATTGACTATTGTAAAAAAAAAATTAGTGGGTTATATACTGATGTCTCTGTCTTTTTTTTCTTTCCATTTTACCAAAGATTGATGTCCAATTTCTAAATAAATGGGTAGGTAAGTATTGGGAACAAAACTCATCTTTACCCAGTGTTTCTTCTGCTTCCTCTAGTAATTCCAATGAATAGATTAACAGTTTGTGGAAGATGACCAACCCCTGGAAGATCAAGATCAGTGAAAGTGGGGAAAGCTTCTAGTGATATAAAAATGTTCAGAGGAAACACAACTGGACAGAAATGTGAGATGGGAGACCATCAAGAATCCTGTGGGAATATTTTGATGGCTGTGAACTTGGGACTTCTCAGTGGCTCCCAGGCCAGGGACATATGGTTCTACTGTACGCTACGTACTTGCCACTGACTGGTCACTAAAACTAGATGTGTGTGAGGAGGGAAGAAGGTGGTTTCATCTTCTTCCTCTGAGAAGGAGACCAGGCTCTTGCAGGCTTACTCCCTGACCGGGTAGGAAACTTGGTGTAGCGCCATTCCAATCTAGGAATTATCGGGGATGAACTTTGGGAGGGGTCTCATGTGTTAGAATACTGCAAGTTTTGGCCTTGACCCAAGCAGTTTTCCCATTTCTACTGGTATGGTCCCCTTCCTTATTCCCTTAGTTTCTGATTTTTCTTTACTCTTGCCACATCTCTAGTGATGCTGTAGCCTTGAAGGGCAGTGAAAGACTCCAAAGAGTCAGAGAAGGGCTCATTTATCGGGGAACTAGGACAATTAATGTTTTCAGAATGTTTATTCCATGGGGAACTTGGTTGCAGAGCAGTAGCTTGGGGACAGAATGAGTAAAAGAACATAAAAAAGACTGAGTGATAGCCCTCTGGAGATCCCTAGACTCTGGAAAGTTATCAGCTAAGACAAAGTAAAACGTCCACCCTCAAGAAGATGGACAACTGCTTCAACTACCTCCTAAAAGATGTGCTGCCTCCCCATCCAGAATGAGTCCTGCACATGGGCAAGTCTCACCATCCATGAGCGCCCCACAGGGGGACAGAAGAGGAGGTGGGGAGAGGACAGAGTCCAAACTTCTAGGAACAGCCAGGACCATCCTTGAGTCCTCCGACATGCCCTTCTCACTGGCTGTAGTTGGAGGGTCTTTGAATTCCTCTCATGACCAAACTGATGGGACTCCTTATTTTCAAGCCACTCAGTGGACTCCTCATACTTGGTCAGTCATCCAATCAATAACATAACTAAATTGCTCAGTATATGCACCTAGACATTCACAGAACTGAAGAATGGAGGTCAAAACGGGGAGGGCTAGTTTATTGTCCTTGCGGCATTTGAATTACACTGAAGACAAGAAGGAACGGTGAAGGGCTGGGGTTGGTATAAGATCTAAAGGTAGATATAGATCCCCATTTTGTCTTGATAAAGGAGATGGCAGCTGAGTCTAGTGGCACAGGTTTATAATCTCAGTACTCAGGAGGCTGAGATAAGAGGATTGCAAGTTTGAGGCCAGGCTCAGCAACATAGCAAGACCCTGTTTCAAATCTAAAAAAAATAAAAAATAAAAAAGGGTTGAGGATGGAGCTCAGTGGGACAGTGCCCCTGGGTTCTATCCCTAGTATGAAAGAAAGAGGGAAAGAAGGGAGGAAGGGAGAGAAGAAAGGAAAGAGAAAGGATATTCTCCACCATCAAGAAGCATAATTCCCATAGAACTGAGGCAGGCTTAGTCCCTGACCTGGTAGGAAACTTGGTGTAGCGCCATTCCAATCTAGGAATTATCGGGGATGAACTTTGGGAGGGGTCTCATACTGCAAGTTTTGGCCTTGACCCAAGCAGTTTTCCCATTTCTATTGGCATGGTCCCCTTCCTTATTCCCTTAGTTTCTGATTTTAAAGTCCACAGGTCCTTTCTATTGGCACCTCCCTAAATAGCTGTGTATATGATCTGAATCATTTGATCCTGAAACCTAGTAACCCTATTGCCTACAGTCCCACTAGCTGTGCACACAAAGATTTATTTTACCTCTTATGGTGCTTTAAACTACAGCTTATATATATTCATTGATGACAAATCTTTAGAGCTAGAAGAAACTGTGATGTTTACCTAATCTAACTTGCTCAATCTGCAGAAGAAACTGTGGCTTCAACATGCAGCATTGGGTAAATACCCAATGATATATAGATGATTTATTAATACAGGCTGAAACCCAAGTCTCCTTATCTTCATATACTGTAAACCACATCTACATTTCAAGATGCAAAGGCACCGGTTGTTTTTTTTTTCTTCTACTTTATTATTTCTACATATCTGCCTGCCTGTTGACATGTTGACATAGCCAGACTCTGTGTCTCCAGTTACCGGAGTGATACTGGAGCTTCCTCTGAGAAGTGTCTGATAAGGTCATGGTGACTCACCCTCTCTGTCCTCTCTGCCTGGCTGAGTTCCTGGAGAGGGAAGCCTGGCCATATTGATCCCTGTCACCCCAGCACCTGCCCCGGGGCCAGGCACTATGCAGTGCTCAGCAAATGTTTACTGAATTGAGAAAAAGGGAAATGAGATTCTGTAATTATCCCAAAGACGTAAGAACAAGGCTATGAATAAAAACAGTTCAGCATCATTTAGAAATAGCATCAACATTTTATTAGAATAAAAGCTGGGCATAATGGTGTACATCTGTAATCCCAGTACTTGGGAGGCTGAGACAAGAGGATAGCAGGCTTGAGGCCAACAGGCAATAACTTAGGAAGACCCTGTTTCAAAATTAAAATTTCAAAAGGGGCTGAGGGTATATCTTTGTGGTAGAATGACCCTGGGTCAATCCCCTGAAACTAACTCTCTCTCTCTCTCCCTCTCTCTCTCTCTCTCTCTCTCTCTCTCTCTCTCTC
>PVJS01001480.1:0-84516 GCA_004027185.1 Glis glis | reverse complement strand
AGAACTTATTGCAAAGGGGCTTTATGTCCCATATTCTGTTAACTTTCTGACCTTATCCTCATACTTTCAGGTAGTTAGAGACAAATGAATAAGGTACATTGGAATGGACCTGAAGCAGAGGTATCTGAAGGCTATCCCCCCTGTAGGCCCTCACTTAATCCTCTCCCCATAGGAAGGGGGCAGAGATAACAAGTCACTAAGGTGGAATAGACAATTAACCACCCCAAATAAAATCTGCATGCGGAAGGAGGTGTGCAGAGGGAATATAAGACTCACCATGTGGAAAACTCAATGCTGTTTTCAACTCCAGAAAGCAGCCCGTGCCAGTCATGTTTCTCTGGAAGGTAACCCCCTCCCTTTCTCTTTTATCATGGCTTCTCTACTTGGTGCCTCCACTTCCCTAAATAAACTTCTTATATTTCCCCATTCATACTTTCCACATGAATTCTTTCTATGAGAACAAGCAAGGACCGAGGAGAAATCATTACCCAGTAACACTATCATGGGATAGATCTCACAGTCCTCAGTGATGTGTACTCACTGAGTATAGTAATGATAGCCACTTAGGTTTTACTTAATACCTTTACAAACCATGTGCATATTCACCTGTCCACCAGATCTTACTCAAATTATTGAAATGAGTGTTATTATTCACACATTTCAAATGAAGAAATTGAGGCTCAGGGAGCTCAAGTACCATGCCCCATAGCTGGCTAACAAAAGAAACTCAAATTCAGATCCCTTGACTTCTGGTTCAAAGCTTTCCCTGCTCACCACAAAGCTCTTCTCTGGGAGGCAAGGTAGCTGTCCTGAGTCTCCATCAAAGATTCCTCAGGAACCTCCCCTCCTAGACCACATCATCCACCCAGCGCTCTCTCCCACCTTGCCCTGAGGGGCTCCGTGAGGGCTGAGAACATCAGTGCCAGCTTCCACCTTGTTCCAGCTTAGCTCCCAAGTGCTGGGCTCTGTACCAGCGGTGCTCGGGGACAACATGATGAGAAATTGCTCCTGAGACCTTATTTCTGGTCTCAAACTGGTGAGAGGGGAGAAGACAAGAGAGCCAACTCCCCTAATGAAACTCAGCTCTTCCTTTTATGTTTACAAGGTTATGATCAAGTCATCAAGTTCTTGTTTGTCTCTAGCTATGGAAGTGGGTCATTGTGTTAGGAATGTTCTAGAAGGTGAGTTTTGTCTAGCAGTTTTGCAAGGACATCAAAGATCACTGCCTTCAGCTTTCTCCTTCGGGCAGCTTCCTTCCTTCAGCAAAGCGAGCCGAAACCATCACAGAACAGAGTGAAGTAGCTTAAATAGCAGGGACGCATCGAGGTCACTGTCTTCAGTTCCCTCAAGAAAGGCAGCCTCTGCCAAAGCAAGCAAGAAGCGCATCAATCCTTTAACCAATACTTTTTAGACTTAGAACAGTTCCCCAGACTTGAGACCTGGACAAATCACTTTACCGCTCTTCCTTGGTTTCCTTGTTTATAAAGTGGAAGGGATGAAATGCTAGACCTCTCTGGCTCCTCATCTTGACCTTGACACCAACTCTTCTTATGCAGGTGGCCTACAGATGGCAGCAGATCCAAATTAAGTTACTTTCTCTGCTACTGGGAACAGGCTCTGGGGGCAGCCACAGGGCCCCTGGGCACTACTCAGAAAGCAAGCCACCCAGCCCCTGAGCTCTGACCCTGGAACCCAGTCTCCTCCCCTGAGAACACAAAGCCAGTGTCTATCCTGAGCAGTTTCTACGATGACATCTGGTCACTGCAGGGCCGGGGCTGAAGGGAGCCAAGAGACACCTGCTCCGTCCAGGTACTCTGCTCTCTCAGGCTCCCACCACTGTTGCCAGCCAGAATCAACCAAATTGAATTATGCTTTTCAATTCTCTCTTATTAGATTCTGTGGCTCCACTCTGGTTTTCTTAATGCTGATAGATTGCATTTGCCCACCATTAGACTACAGTGATTTACACAAGCACGCTTTCCTTGGCATTCCACACATTTTACCAAGACCCGGGTTTGGGGGTTTTAGTTTTGTTTTTGTTTGTTAGTTTTAACTTCTCATTTGATTCTGTGGAACTCCTGATTTTCTAAACACAAATTCCTAACATGGAAAGGTGTTCTTTCCTAGTGGTCGTTTTAAAGCAAAGTGCCTGATAGACTCAATAAATTTTTAATTAAAAAATTTACTAATTAAATATTTTTGAGAGCAAAAATTACACCTACCAAAAAAGCATTTGGCTCTATTTTTCTAGAGGACCAGTGAACATGCTGGAAGGGAAATGACCTCGTGCAAGTTTAGCTGAGAGAATTCATGCCTTTTGGGAAGATTAAGAGCATCTCCATGTCCTCGTGCTCAGCAGTAATAGATGAATGTCATGGTTTTCCAAATGCTTTAGGTGCATTATCTTTGAATTATTTATCTAAATATCTAAATAAATGTTTGCAAGTCTCTATAAAAATTGCATGTTATTGAGCAGTGAGGAATGACTACAGAGGTAATTTAATTACAAAGCTTCAAATCTAATTAGCCAAGTACTAACCTTGTTCTTCTCCTTAACAGCACTTAGCACAATTAAACTTAATTAATTTTTTGTAATTATTAATGTAATCTCTGTGTCCCTAGTTCAATTATAAGACCCAAGAAAGCAGAAAGGACCTGTGTTTTTGTCTTTCTTGGTCCCAGACAGGTACCGAATGCTTAGCACTTCTTGGCACACAGTAGCACCTGGGCAGATACTGGTGTAAAGGACTGAGTTTCCTCTGGACTGATGGGTGATGAGGACGCACGAGGATTCCTTTCTAGGCAGTGACATAGACTGGGCCCTATCAGAAGTATGAAGAGCAATTGAACCAGGCTCAGGAAATGACACCAAGGAAGCCCAGGGCGTCCCTATTGTTCCTGTGAGTCTGATAGCAATACCTTCCCACTGTCCCCACACTGAAGAATCCTTCCTTTCTGTCTTGACTTCAGCTTTTCTTCCTACTTTTTCCATTTTCCTACCTTCTTTCCTTCATTTTTCTTACTTTGTTTTTTCCTTTCCTTTTCTCATTCTTTCTTCCTTTCCCTACCACTTTTTTCTCTCTTTCCTTCTACATGGATGGATTACTTCCTATGTAAGTGTAACTGTGTGAGCCCTGCTTCGGCTGTCCTTCTATGTCAGAATCCAAGTGTCACTTTCTCCAGCGTCTTCATAATATCCCAGTGGAAGGACCCAGGCTCAGCGTCCCAGTGCCAGCTCCAATCCTAGCCTAGGACTTTATACTCCTAAAGGGAGACCTTTACTTCCCCCTCCCTGATTCTCCACCCTTCACCCCTGTCCCACCTGCTCCATGAGAAGAGACAATGTGTCCTGAATGAGTGAGTCTGTCCTAATGGGTCTCCCCAGTGACGAGCAAACACATGTTGGACTCTTGGTTTTGTTTGGGGCCACCTACCTTCTGACTCTTCTGGGTAACGGATTCATCCTCCTCCAGATCGGTCTGATGCACAACTCCACCCACCCATGGACTTCTCCCTCTGCAACCTCTTGGTCCTGGACATTGGCTACATCTCCTGTGGGATCCCCTAGTTGTTAGTGCACTTTCTCATGCAAAAGAAGACCATCTCCTTAGCCTGATGCACAAGCCAACTCTTCTTCTCCCCGACCCTCAGGGGGACTAAGTTCCTGGTGCTGACCACAGTGGCCTGAAACTATGTCTGTGCCCCCCTGCATTACATGGTAGTGGTGAGCCCAAGGCCCTGTGTGGTGCTGGCAGCTGTCTCTTGGCTTATGAGTCTAAATAATTCTGCTGTGGAAATGGCAGTCACCATGTACCTGCCCACCTGTGGGTACAACATGCTGAACCAGATAGCCTGTGAGGTCCTGGCACTGATCATCTGGCCTGTGTAGACCTTACCCTCAACCAGGTAGCCATAGTGACCTCCAATGTAATGGTGCTGCTGGTGCCCTGCTGCCTGGTCTCTGTGGCTACCATCCTGCAGATCCACTCCACCCAGGGATGCCGCCAAGCTCTCAGGACCTGCACCTCCTACCTCACCATAGTCTCCATGTCTTTTGTCACCTACATGCAACCCAGCTGCATGGTCTCAGCCACGCAGAGCAAGGTGATGGCATTCTTTCAGATTATGGTGACCCCCATGTTGAATCCTGTCATCTGCATTCTACAGAACAAGGATGTGGAGGCAGTTCTAAGTCGAGTTCTGATGAAGAATGCTGAATCTAAAGATGAGGAAGTGGTTTTTGTAAGAAGGGGACCCACTCTGAAGGCATCGGGCATTGGAGTGAGAACTTCCTGTATGACATGTGTGCGTGTGTGTGTGTGTGTGTGTGAGAGAGAGAGAGAGAGAGAGAGAGAGAGAGAGCGTGCACATGCAAGGGAGCAGGTGGGAGGACTGCAATCTCCACTATGCTCTTGGTTCTTTCACTTAGGTGGTTGGGAGAGAAACAGGATTTTATCCCTGGGTTCTACTGTTGTCCCTGCCTTATTCTACCCCCAAAAAGTGAATTACAATAATTTAAAAGTACATACACCCTGCAGAAAGCTAAATGAAATATATTCATTAAATGAAAGAAAGAAGAAAAATGATGTACCAGTATATATGAATTAGAAGGGAAGATTACATCAGAAGTCAGGAAAGTGCACAAATTTTTGTCAAGAAAGTCTATTTCCTTGCTTTAAATCTGCAAATCTGCATCTAAAACTTTTCTACAGTCATGAGAAAAGGAAAAAGTAAGCTGTAAGTTATAAAATTTACTGTGCCCTTGGGATCAAACAGGCCTTAGGTCAGAGGTGCAGAGGTCATATGACTCACACATATGACTCAACTAGGGTGGGAACTCACACAAGGATCTGGGGCCAGAGTCATAGTCATGGTCCCCATGGCCCCGGTGAGTATGACTAAGACCATGTGGGAGTCACATGGACACCATTTCACTTGCTTCCCTTTCCAACTTGCAGGGGTGGAAAACGGCAAGCCAGACATTCAGAACCTCAAACAAGTATCTTTCTACACAATCAGGTCTAAGTATGTCCTCTTATGAACATTCGAGGATGTACTCAGAACCCGTGCTTGACTAGAAGGCCTCAAGACACCAGCGAGAGGTGAGCCCAGATATGCAGTAAGGAAAGAACCGCGATTCCCCAGTGGGAATAATTTTGCATTACTCTTCCAACACACAAATCAATGATTGAGTTCTAAAATCCGAAACCATAGAGGGAAGCAGTGATTTTATCCTGACAAACGGCTTAAAAAAAATAAAAGAATAAGTATCTCTTACCTGAATGATGCAGATCTCTGGTTTGTCTTGCACACAGACCAACCAAACAAACAAAAACCATGATGTGAGAAAAATTCAAGTATTTACTCAATCTGTTAAGAAGATGCTAAAGGGCTGAGGAGAGAAGGGAGCATCTTCTTAAGTTTGTAGTAAGACTTTCTTTTGACTGAGATAAAATATGATTCACATTTTTTTTTTTTGCTGTTTTAAGGTGCACAATTCTTTGGCATTTAGTATATTCACAACATTGTGCAACTTCATGTCTGTCTCACTTCAGAACATGCTTATCACCTGAAAGGAGGTCCCATTCCCATTAAGCATTCACTCTCTCATCTAGCTCCTGACAACTAATCTGCTTTCTGTCTCATAGATTTGCCGTAGAAGTGTCACCATAAAATATGTGACCTTCTGTGTCTGGCTTCTTTCTCTTAGCATAATGTTTTTGAGGTCTATCCATATTGTAATATGTAGCAGTGCTTCACTACTTTTTATGGATGAATCATATTCAAATTCACCTTTGTTTATCCAGGTATCACATTTGGGCTGTTTACACCTTTTGACTATTATTACTAGTGCTATGGACATTCAGATACATGTTATTGTTGGAATACCCATTTTTCAATTCTTTGGGGTACAGACTTAGGAGCGGAATTGCTAAATCATGTGTTGATTCTGTTTAACTCTTTGAGGAACTGCCAAAGATGAACTCTACTAAAGATAAACCAATGTGTGGCCACCAGCAGTGAACAAGGGTTCTAATTCCTCCACCCTCACCCACACTTTTTCTTTTGTTTCTTGATTCTACCCATCCAAGTTGGATTCTATCCATCCAACTGTGATTTAATTGCATCTCCCCAGTGACTCATGAGGTTGAACTTTTTTTCATGTGCTTGTTGCTCATTTGCATATCTACTTTGGAAAACTGTATAGCAAAACTTGTTTTTAGAACCTTCCTTAACTGTTCATTTCTCTCTCAAAATTAGTAAATATCTTTTTCTTTTTGTATTCCCTCCCAAAATTCTGCCTCACAACCCAAACTCCCTTCCTGTCCACTATAAAGTGAACACTATCACTTGACACAATTTATCCTCAATCTATATTCACACAACTTTGATAAAACTACCTATAAAGTACAAAATCTCATCCCAACAGAATCTCATCTACACAGGTGCAAAGTGCACCCATGCTTACTGTAGAGTCCTTTTCTTCTTATATATAAGTGAGCCACTCATTGTTGAAATCTTTAAGAAATCAGTAAGATAATTGAAAGCCAAAGTGAAAGAGCTCTCAGAAAATATACAGTAATAAATTTTTAAAAAAATATAAAGTATGCAGGCCATCTACTTTCAGACATGAAGGAATAACAGGATTCAGACAATCCTGCTACCATAAACAACCATAAAAACAAAAAGCAATTAAAAACTAGTATTTGCAGATATTGAAAAATAGACAGCTCAGAACTGTGATTCCTGTGAGAAGGGAAATAAAGAGATGATGCTTTATTCACCCCTGCGGCCTGCCAGGAGGCAATGTCCAGAGAGTGGCATAAGGAGAGAGAATTCAAAGAGAGTCTGGAAATCTTGCTCAGTTAAGAACGTGGAGACTGGAGTTTGTGGATGGTAAGAAGAATAGCAGAATTCCAGGAAGAGTGAGCAACACAGAGAAAAAGTTCTAAAAATCAGTCTTTGAGTCTTGGTTAAACACCACTCTGTATGAGTAGTGTGAAACCCCACAAGATTGGGAAAGAACAACTTCTAAGGAAAGAAAAATTACTCAAGAGTTATAGAGCAAATGACCCCCAGACCCGACATGGAGCCAGAATTCACTTTACTAGAATGAAGAAACGGTACTGAATATGTGGAGAATTCCACATGAATGGCAACAGAGCTAAGCCTTAGAAGTTGAGTGGAAGTCGTCCTAGGATAATGACTACCCTAGACCTACCCTGAATTAGTTTAAAAAAAAAAGCCAAGGCTGGAAGATTGCAAGTTTGAGGCCAGCCTGGACAACTTTGTAAGTCCCTATCTCAAAATAAAATAAAAAGGGCTGAGGTAAATGGTAAAGCACTCATGTGCAAGGCCCTGGCTCCAATCCCCAGTAACAAAGCAAAACAAAACAAAAACCACACAAAAGGGTCAAACTAGTTTACAAGTAACTTAATTGAAAAATTTTAAAATGCTTTAAAAAGATTCAACAAAATCAAATATTCGATAACTTCAAATTCTTAATATCTGACATTCAATCAGAAATTATGATTCATTATAAAAGCAAGAAAATAGGACTCGTAACCTGGAACAAATCAGCCAACAAACATAGACCTAGAAATGAAAGAAACTAAATGGAACTTCAGAGATAAAAAATAAAATACCTAAAATTAAAATTTTACCAAATGAAATCAACAGTGAATTGTGCACTGTACAAGTGGTGGACACATCTGTAGTCCCAGGACTTGGGAGACTGATACAGGAGGATTGCAGGTTCGAGGACAGCCTCAGTTACATAGCAAGACTCCCAGTGACCCAGCAAGACGCTGTTTCAAAAAAAATTAAAAAGGGCTGGGGGTATAGCTCAGAGGTAGGAAGCATCTGGGTGCAATCACCAATAACACACATACACACACACACACATACAAACACACACACACACACACATGATCAAAATGGAGTCACATTAGATCTGAACAAACTGGAGTTAGGAGATCATGGAGGGAAGGATCCTCGTGTTTGCTTGATAGAAAGACCTACCACACATGACTCTGCAGTTGAGGCCACCCTGGGAGGGCATCCTGTTCAGGAGCACCAGCCCTAACCGCAACCCTGCAAATAGCCTTACTAAACCACATGCTTGCCGTCAGTCATTCTGGGAAAGCCCTCTCCTAGCAACGGTAACCAATGAACTTGTTTCAAAACAACCAGAATGTACTTCTTCCTGCCCTTAAAAGCTCACTGTTGCCTCAACCTCCCTGGCTGTCCCCATGGTCCATCATGGCCTGCATAGCCCAGACTGTAATCCCCTCTCATTCTTTCCCAGATAAACTCTTCTTTGGAGACCCCTCTCTCTGTGTCATTATTTTAGGTTGACATGATATACCAATCTCTCTTTAGAAACTAGACGGGGATACAATAAAAGGGGAAACACACTCTCTGACCTTCAAGCAGTTAAATTGTCAGAAGTCAGAAACCAGAAGTAGAAGAAATGGGATTTGTGGAGGTTTCTCTGCAATTCTATCTCCTGGCTACAGAGATAGTTGCACATCCAGATGTGTGGGCGCCATACTCAAACTACAGCTATGAGATGGATGTTTCTCTTTTTGCAAATAAAACTGAAAGAGGTCCTCTGATTTGGTGAACTGGACCTCCAGCCCACACTGTATCCTGCATAAGCTTGTAGTGGACTGAAGCCTCCACCATCCCCCCAGGAGCAGCGTCCCAAACACTAAGCCTTTAATGACACCCTGCCTGCCCATAAGCTGAACCTATCCTCTGCTGCTCCCCACTAGCTACCATGACCCGCTCCTCATGTCCCATGAGTGATAGCAGGGTGGGACATCGTAGGAAAAAAATGGGTCTGTGGTCTTCAGATGTCAGATCCAATTCCAGTCCTGCTTCTACTTGGCAAGTGACCTTGAGCTAATAATCACTTCTGTTCTTAGACTCAGTTTCCTTGCTTGTTGAAAAAAATGACAAGATTGAAAAAATGATCCCCAAAGTTCCTTCTGGCTTTTATTCTTTTCCATGATTATCATTTTGCATTTTATTCCCTTTCATGGTGAGAATTTCTGTGACTGCCCTCAGTGCTCAGGAAGCACACTTGTGGACCAAAGCTTGGTTCTTTATTGTGCTAACAAAAGAAATAGGTTCAGGGGAAAGCTACGGGGCCCAGGTGCAGGGCTTAGAAACTCGGCAGCTGGTCTTGTGCCAAAACCAGTTTTTAGTTTTAGTAACCCCTCCAGTGACCTTCTGGCCACACAGGAAATGAAAGGGGGAAGAGGGAAGGGTTCCCAGTAGCTAGGAGGGGCCAAGGGTGGGACCTGATTCCTACTCCTTCCCGTCACTACCACCCTGCTAGAAGGATTTGGATTAAATTGTTCTCACTTCTATTTCATTGGATTCTATGGCCCATCTCTCATATGCTCAATACAAATCCTTTTTATTTAGATCATGGTTGAAAGTTTATGATGGGCTTTTCCATATGTTATCTCATTTGATACTCACTAGTTCTTACCTAGGTCCAAGATATTCTAAAACACTATCTTGGGGCCAGAGTTAAGAAAACCAAGGCTGAGGAGAAACCCAGCACAGAAAAAAGTAAGACATCCAGGATAACTTTTTCATGATTCACCATACAACTTGAGAGAAATCATTTAAACTCTCTTGGTTTTAACTTTTTCAAATGAAGAACAAGGAAGGTCAGCCTCAAAGATCTTTCTTCCTCTAGGTTAATACCAAAAAGTACTCCTCCCTCAAAAACCAACCTAGGTGTCCATCGACGGACAAAGGGATGATGAAAATGTGGTATGTATACACAGTGGGATTTTACTCAGCTATAAAGAACAATAAAATTATGTCATTTGCAGGAAAATGGGTGAAACTGGAGAATATTACACTAAGTGAAATCAGCCAGTCTCAGAAAGTCAAGGTTCTTATGTTTTCTCTCTTAGGTGGAAGCTAGAGAGAAAATAGAAAACAAAAGGGACTTTAGAAATCAAGGAGAGAGACCAGTAGAATTGTGGAGGGGATGGGGGCAGAGGTGGGGCGGGGAAAAGAAAGAACTGATGAAAGAAACGGTTCAAATTATGCTGTGCCCATGTGTGAAGGTTTCACTACCATTCTTTCTAGTATGTACAGAGAGGGGTGGGTGGCAGGGTGGGACTTGAATGGAAACACACCAAGAGGGGTGTATGCTTGTTTGTATGACTTTGAACCTCACTGTGATATATTATTACAATGCACCAATAAAAATATAAAAAACCCACATCTTTCAAAAATAAAGCTAAAGTTCCCTTTAAAGCAGTGAGTCTCAAACTCCCACGTGAGAAACATTAAAGTTCCTAATATATTGCCCGGTTCTCACCCACCTGAGGTTCTGGTTCCATTGCTCTGGAGTGTGATTTTGGTTTCTAGAGTTTTGAGCTTCCCGGGTGATTGAAATGTGCAGCCAATGTTGAAAGCACTGCTCTGGTCGCCACCTGGTCCTGTGGGATTTTCACAGGCTACCCCTAATATCTAGAGTTTTTCCATCCCTGCTCAGCCTCAAGATTCAGCAGACTCTTCTCTGTGTCCCATGGTCTTTTTTTTTGGGGGGGGTACTGGAAATTGAACCCAGGGGTGTTCTACCTCTGAGCCACACCTCCAGGCCTTTTTATTTTTTCATTTTGAAACAGGGTCTTGCTAAGTTGCTGAAGGATCTCACTAAGTTGCTAAGGCTGACCTTGAACCTGCAATCCTTCTGTCTCAACCTCCCAAGTACTGGGATTGCAGGGGTGCCATCACTCCTGGCTCCATGATCTCTCCTTATTCTCATAGTAACCATTCACACTACCTCCTCCCACCATGTTGCAAAAAGACATGCTATGAATATTGAAACAAGGGCTACAGGGACTTGCTATTAATAAACAGACAAATAAAGATCACCAGACTTCTTATTTAATTTGTATTAAGAAAAAAACACATGACATCTTTCTTCTTTGCCAAATAGCAGCAATGTAAACAGGGCGATGTTCTGCGGGCAAACATGTCATTGCAGTGATAGCAGAGTTTACCCATCACAAGGTTCAAAGGACCATAGAGATGCTCCCTCACTAACTTCACCTGTGGGCACAGTCGTCTCAAAGGTTGTCATTGCAAGTGATGTGCGCATTCGTCTTTATTAATCAGTTATTTTAACAGTCAAGCAAATGCCAGCATTTCCCCAAGGAAATAACATAATCTCCAAAAGTTGGTGCATAATTATAGTTGATATAATGTCATACACTGAAGCCCTGATACTATCATTGTAGGACTAAGCCTGAGTCATCACTGAGAACCAACTGAGCAAATCTTTCTCTGTCATCAATTCAGCCTGGATCATAGAAGAAGCAGGAGGGGCCGGTGCCTCCAGCCTGAGTTGTAAGGACAAGGGGGGAGGGGGAAGTTTCCCAGAATCCAGGTTCTATGTCCTGCAATCAAAGAACAAGCCTCAAAGCCACCTTAAAGGTTTACCATTCAGGCACTCAACAAAAAATTATTTATTGTGAAATGCTCATTAGAAATCTTTGTATAATACTACCAATCTCACTAACATGTACAGGGATGGAGGAAGGGGGAGTGGGGAGGGGGCATATACAGAGGGACATAGAGCAAGTGCTGTGTGTGTGTATGTTTGTATAACCCTGAATCCCACTATGATGCATAATTTTATTGCACCAATAAAAGTATTTTCAAAAAGAATCCTTGTACAAAAAAAATCAGAAAAGATCCCTGAATTTGAGAAGCTCACAATGGAGAAAGCATACACGTATTTGCAGTCCTACTTAAGGGCCTTTGTTCAGTGCCAGACTTCCAATACTGTTTCTGATTAGGCCTCTCCAACTCTGATAGCCAGTCCCATCTGCCCCGTGAGGGACAATGGGACCTGGGTGAATGAGTTTGTCCCAATGTGTCTCTCCAGTGACAGGAAGGCTCAGTTGGACTCTCTGTCCTCTTTGGAGCTACCTACCTGCTGACCCTGCTGGTATGGGCCCATGACTCCGCCTGCCCATGTGCTTCGTCCTCTGCAACCTCTCTGCCACACATCTAGAATCCCCCACATATATTTGCACTTCCTCCTGGAGAAGACCATCTCTTTTTTCCCCCTGTGGGACCCAGCTCTTCTCAATGGCCCATGGATGACTGGGTTCCTGCTGCTGGTCACAGTGGCCTGTGACCGCTACGTGGCCATCTGTGACAGACACCCCCTGTTACATGATTGTAAGAGCCCAAGGCTCTGCGTGATGCTGTCTCTCTGTGCATCTGTCTCTTTGCTTGTGGGTCTGGCTCATTCTGCCATGAAGACACCCATCGCCATGTGCTGGGCACAACCTGATGAATCCTGTGGCCACTGCTCACGTCACACACCAGGTTGTCATGGTGGGCTCCAGTATAGTATGTCACTGGTGTCCTGAGATGCATACTGGGTAAGAGCTCAATTGTAAGAATAGGGAAATCACAGAAACTCAGAAGTGGAAAGGGGAGGACTTACGCTAAGAACAATAAAGCTTGTACTAATGCACAAAGTGCTTGCACAACTGTACACACAAGTGTGTGTGTGTGTGTGTGTGTGTGTGTGTGTGTGTGTGTGTGTGTTGGAAAGATGTGCTCTTTCCTTATGAAGGCCTGAATAATCTTTAGTCTTTAGTCTTCTTTGTAGTTCTAGCATTTTCCCAATAAAACTCAAAAGCAGTTTATACTAATCAGAAATTTAAAATATGTATTTGTTGACCAGGGGAACATCAGGATAATTCTCATAATCATTTTTACCATTATCCCAAATGTCAACCCCACCATCTATTATCCAGCAATCATATTCCATATTTAATGAACACCTCTTCCATGCCTCCTCCTGGTTCCCTTCATCACCACTATTATTATTACAACTTCCCTCCTCCAGTATATTGAGAGCAACACAGAACCCAGGCAACACACAGGCCTTGAAAAGAAATACCAATTAGTCAATAAATCTGTGTCTGGCTCCACTGAGTGTAACACGTGGCCAGGGACTGCAAGAGACACAGGGATTCCAATATGAAGTCCTCCTCACAACCTGAAGATTATTTGGAGAGATAAGAGACAAATACCAAAAGAGAAAAAGAAAAAAATTACAACATAATTCAACAATGCAAAAAGTACAATATCTGGTTATTTGCCAAGTAGGAGATAGAGATTAGAAGCCCCATGGAATTCATGGAATTCCCTTATGGAGGGGAGAAGTTCATGTGGTTTGCAAAGGAATTAAAGGGATAGAAAAAATAAATCTTAAAAAATAGCAGAATTTTGCTAGATGACTGAGTAGAGAGAGAGGTTCATTTCGGGCGAGTGACATAAGCCAAGGAGGAGGAAGATACACTCGGGAGGAGTGAGCAAACCAGTTTGGTAAGAGCAAAGATTTCATTTTGAGCTGTGATGAGGAAGAGCTGAGACTGGAAAGAGGGGTGTGCATGGTAGGGCTTGGAAAACAAGGCCAAGGAATTTGCATTTTAGATAATGGGAAGGTAACAGAGTTTTTGATACGGGACAAGCACATCTACTACGCTGCCTAGCAACTATTGTCTTCCTCTCCACCAGGTCTGATGAATAGAGACAAAAACTGAATGGCACAAACACATTTTTCTTCATAAGTCCAACCCACACTCTATTTCGTGCTCAAGTGGAAGGAGGAAGTGAATCAGCTACTTATGCTGCAAGTTCCCTTAATTAGGGCAGACTTTGTAGACCTGATAGAGTTGAAGGTAGGGTCCAAAGACTGAAAGAGTTAGCTAGAAGATACAGACCAGGAGCTATTTAGAACAGAAAAATGTTAGAAGCAAAAAGGTACAGATCTTGAAGTTGAGAATAGAATAAAGGCATACCCTGTAGATGAAGTGCCTCCTATTTTCCTTTCTCATTTTTTTGTTTTGTTTTAATGAGAAGATACCACACCATCTGAGTAAGACTGAAAACTCATCAAAATCAAACAGAGCTTGCTGGGTGTTATCTCTTAAGAGTCATCTGTGATAACAACTCACGTCTGATCTCATGCCACAAGTCAAAGGCGAACCCCTGGCTAGACGGGTCCTAGCCTGGTACAGGAGGGATTTAGAGTTTGCTTTTCTGATATTGATAAACAAAACAGAGTCTAAAACTCACCAGAGGCACCAGCCTTGGGAAAACCTTCAAACTTTTTCCTCCCCATGGAATATAAGTCAGTGCAAAATGAGAGCAAAAGCTGGGGTGTAGCCGGGCGTGGTGGTGCATGCTTGTAATCCCAGTACTTGGGAGGCTGAGACGGAAGGATTGCAGGTTTGAAGTCAGCCTCAGCTACTTAGTGAGGCCCTCCACAACTTAGTGAGACCCTGTTTCAAAAATAAAGAATAAAAAATAGGGCTGGGGGTATAGCACAGAGGTAGAATGCCCCTGGGTTCAATCCCCAGTACCGCAAAAAAAAAGTAGGGGTGTAAAGTCTCACTGTGAGCAGTGGCTCAGTCTCCTGAAGAATAAAGGAAGAGGGAGAAAGTAGGAACTGGAGGCAGGAGATATTTCTAAATCACTTAGACACAGGGAGGGAGCGAGTAGGTATGGCGAAACCTTGTCCTGAGACCATTCTCAACAAGCCTGGGGACTCAGGCAGGGCTTCCACAACTGGGGCACCTCCCTTCTTCCCTAGGAGAGCATCAACCCAATCCCTTCTGTCCAAAATAAAACCTCCCCATATAGCATGCTTTGCTTCACATACACCCCCACCAGGAATACCACTACAGAGAGCACGGGTCCTTAGCCTGGAGCCACGGACAGGCTTCAAGGTCTGCGGCCCCTGGGATTGTGTTCATAAATGTTATGTCATCCACAGATTCATCACTTCCCGAAGGAATCCTTCTGTGATGCCAACCTTACCCCAAGTCTCCGCTACATAAGTCATTTCCTCCTGCAGTCACACTGGTGGGCCTTGTGCGACCCTTCATAGCACTTTCCCCAATTTGTAAAAATACAGCGACTTGTCCAACCAGTCATGTCATCCCTGACTCCCGCAAGATTGCCACCTCCGCGAAGGCGGGGCTGCACCTGAGGTCCCACCACGTTGTCCCCAGTGCTGCTGGTGCCTTCGCATACACACTCACAAAATATGTGCCAACTAAAGAGATTCTCCAGTCATGATAAACACATTCCAACATACAGGCTAATCTGTACAAACATGTTTTCATGTTTTATAAAATGTGTTTTATAAAAACTTTAGTAATTGAGGCCGGGCGTGGTGGCGCACGCTTGTAATCCCAGTACTTTGGGAGGCGGAGACCGGAGGATCTGGGTTCGCGGCCAGCCTCAGCTCTCTCGCTCTCTCTCTCCCTGTCTCTCTCTCTCTCTCTCTCTCTCTCTCTCTCTCTCTCCTTAGCGAGGCCCTCCGCAACTTCGTGAGACCCGGTTTCAAAATAAAGTATAAAAAATAGGGCCGGGGCGTAGCACGAAGGTAGAACGCCCCTGCGTTCAATCCCCGGTACCACAAAAAAAATAAATAAAATAAAAAAATAAATAAAAACTTTAGTAATTGAGACAGGGGGATTGCAGGTTTGAGCCCAGCCACAACCACTTAGCAAGACCATCAACAACTTATCCAGACCCTGTTTCAAAATGAAAAATAAAATAGGACTGTGGTGTAGCTCAGAGGTAGAATGCCCCTAGGATCGATCAATCACCTGTATTACAAAAAAAAAAGGGAGGATTTCTGGGAATGTAGCTCAGAGGACCCTCCTGGGTTCAATCCCCAGTATAAAAGAAAAATGTTAGCAGTGAACTGTATGTTTGCTGCTGGTTGGTGAGACAGATGCTCAAGATAAGCTTTCATGATAGCAAGGAACTGGACTTAGCTGTAGGCAACTCCACCAGAAGAGGGCAGTGGAACGCCTGGCCGGTGGTCAAGGATCCATCAGAATAGTCGGTTTCTGTTGATCTAATCTAATTTTTGACACATTCTTAATCTTCTCATTTCTTTCATAAATATAACCATTTAATATAGCAACATAATATAACATGACATAGAAAAAAATTTAAAGATAATAACTACATGGTATTGGTGATTCTATTAATTATTCTAATTTCCTCCTTTCCCCTTTCTTAAAAAAATAAAACTCTTAGCTTTTTTTTTTTTTTTTTTGGCAATATCAGGGATTGAACTCAGGGCATTCTACCTCTGAGCTACACCCTTAGCCCTTTTTAGTTTTTATTTTGAAACAGCATCTCACTAAGTTGCTAAAAGCCTTGCTAAGTTGCTGAGGATGGCCTAGAACTTGCGATCCTCCTGTCTCAGTCTCCCAAATACTGAGATTTCAGGCATGTACCCCCATGCCCAGTCTCTTAACTCTTTCCTCTTACCTCCATCAGCTGATGTTAAAATACTACTTAAGTGAATTATTCTTCTAGGCCCATATTGTCACTGAAGAAAAGTGGGACAGTAAAACACCAGACCCCTGAGTGCCCCCTTTCTGTTCCCTAATAACTAACCAGGTCAAGGCAACCTGGACCAGAAAGTGCAGATCCTTATTATATTGAAAGACACCAGCTTTCTCTCCTGCACACTGGGAGCCAGGGCAGGTTAGTGTCTCTGTAGGAAGCCACTTTCGTGCATGCTCACCAGGACAGTTGCTCCTGGGGTTGCTGGTCATACAGGTCAACTAAGCAAGCTGATGCTGATGATGTCGCTGCTTCTGCAGCCTGACATATAAACCCCTCTCTGAGTGGGGACTGTCACAGAACTGAGGTCACTGTGGAGAGGATACATGTCACTCGTCTGGCCAGCCTCCACTAGACAGAACACACGAGGGAGAGGAGGCCCTTTGGCAAGCACCATGAGGGAAAGAGGTGCTACCAGTTCAGCCTGTCTCCCCTGAACTCTCCTTGGAGCAGTCCCTGATCTTTCATATGGTTCCCCAATAAACCATGTGTCTTGCATGGTGTCGCTGGCCACTTTCTATGACTTGTCAGCAACCTACCCCACTGTCCTGGCACAACTGGACTATGGACGTGACACAAACCCACAAGTGGCCCTCTAGTAAGCTCTAGGCCTACTTCATCCTCAAAATCCCTCCCCAGTGATTTCTTACCTACAATAATGGGATTTTTCTTATCTCCTTCATACACAATATATTTGCCTTATTTGACAATTGGGAAAAATATGGAAAAATGGGAAAAATAAGTTGGGGGGAGGAATAACTGGTCTTTGCTGGTGCCTAGAAAAGTCCTTCCATACTCTGTGTTCGCTGTTCTCTTCATACTGATGCAGATGCAGAAGATAATAAAAATAACAACATTAATTATGAGCTACTATAATTATTATTAAAAAGCTTTGATGATTACTACTTATGTGTTTTATGTATACATATAATCACATATATCATATATTGAAATACTGTATGGATAGTATTTCAATACTCACAACTACTCCGAAGTAGTTACCCCATTTACCATACCGGAAAACTAAGGCATAAGGATTAAATATACCTAGGAATATACATTACAAGTAATGTAGAAGATCTATATATTAAAAACTTGCAGTACTCCAAAAGTAATAAAAGAAGTCTGAACTCATGGAAAAGCATACCATATTATTAGATAGGCAGATACAATGTCATGGAAACATATGTCTCCTGGTGTTAAATTATACATTTTAAAAAGTCCCAATTAATTTTTAAAAAGGAATTTTTGTTTGAGCCCACACAAGATTATTCTAAAATTAATAGCCAAGAAATTTCTGAAAAATATTAATGAAGAAAGACTAGTTTACCAGATATTCAAATATATTATAAACCTAAAATAATTAAAATTGTGTGTATATGACACATGCTTACCCCAAAACAGTGGAGCACAGTAGAAAGTCTAGAAATAAGCCAACACACATAAGAACTTAGCATATGATAAAAAATAGCATTTTAAATAAGTTGAGAAAATACTCAATAAAGCTAAGACAACAAGCTAATCATCTAAAAAAATTATTGAGATAGGCAACCTTATATCAAGATAAATTTCAGGAGAGTAAAATGTTTAAGTGAAAAAATGAAATCATGCATGACTAAAAGAAAATACAAGGGAATTTTTTAATATCAAAGTGAGGAATGCCTTCTAATTATAAGACAAAGTCCAAGAAGTTGTTAATTTTTTTTATAAAATCAGCAAAACTTTCCATATGGCAAGAGCTGCTATTATAAAAGTTTAAAAAATAACAAATAAAAGCCCAGAGGCTTAGGTTTGGGGGAGGATACAAATGCAAAGAGGTAGCATGAAAGAAATCCTTTGTGGTGATGAAATGGTTGTGTATCGCTATTGTGGTTGGACAAATCTATACATGGGATAAAACCACATAGAGCCACACACACACACGCACACACATGACTTTAAGTTTAAGAAAACAATGAGAATTCAAAAATAAGGTTGGTAGACTCACTAATAGTAATGTCCCAGTGTCGGTTTCCTTATTTTGATATTGTACTACAGCCACATAAGACGGCACCACTGGTGGAAGCTGCGGGAAGGTTACATGGGACTCTCTCTCTCTCTAATACTTTTGCAACTTCCCATGAATCTATCACTATTTCAAAATTAAAGAGTCTTTAGAAATTAATATTAGAATCAAGAAAATTTTTTAAAAAACACTAGGAGATGGGATGTGTTTTGCTGTTCATGTCACAGAGAGCTAATTTCTCTAAGATGTAAAGAGCTCCTACAAATCAATAAGAAGGAGGCCAAAAACTAAGTCCAAAAAAAAGATAATGATCACATAAAGTAAATACAAATATCCCATACCACATAAAATAATGTAAGCCTTACGCATATTAAGAGTCATGCAAATTACAATTATATTATTCAACATCTTTTTACCTAATAGATTGTCAAAAAAATTTTTAGTGTAAAAACAAGATTGCTAATGGAGAAGTAAGTTGATGCAAACCTATGAAGGGCACCATCTGTCAATATTGGAAATGCACACCCCATTTGACTCAACGATTTTATTTCATAGAATTTAGCCTACAGTTGACTTGTACATGTGCAAGGTTATATATGATAAAGATTATTCATTACTCTATTGTCATAATAGCAAAGGACAGAAGGCAACCTAAATGACACAAACAGATGACTAGTTAAAGAAAGTATGGTACAGCCACGACCCCCTCCCCTAAGAAAAAGGTGAGGAAATATTATGTGCACCCACAGAGATAGACTTCCAAAACACACTGTTATTGGAAAGAGCAAAGAGCAGGTCAGTGCGCACCCATTTGTATAGAAAGACACAGAGGCAACATAGCTAGTTAATAAGTTATTTGGTTAGTTAGTTACTGGTATAGAGAAGGCCAGTGTGTAAGTTAGTTGATTGGTATATTGGTTAGGTATTAGTATAGAACAAAATAGGGGAGACATAAAATAATAAGAATGACTCAGAAGGAAACAGGTAGAAGGACAATTTCCAGATATACTTTTTAACATATTTTTAAATTACCTACCTACTAAGAAATAATCAAATTAACGATGCAGAGTCATTTGCCCAAAGATTATAGTTCATGAGCATGTGTCCACTATAGCCTAATCAGGAGGGAAATAGTTTCACTCTCCGAGGAGATTAAAAATCGCTCCTTATTAGTAATCCACTTGCAAACGAATCTCTGAAATTGGCACATTAATGCCTTTTAACCAAAGCTTTTAATCCTGCCTTATAGACAGCCATCTGTAATTAAAATTTTTCCAGAATTATTTCTCAAAACGTTTGCATAGTAATTGAAGCAAGTGACTTTAAAGCAATATTTAAACATAAAGTTTAACAAGGTGATTCTTTTTTGGGAAAAAAATTAGGACAGTGTTTTATTCTGAACTTTTGGACAATACTGGCTCTCCAGGATTCATGGGGCTCTATTTTAATAATACCCCAAGGAAAGGAAGCATGCTTGGAGAGTTCCTAGATTCTTGTCTCCTTTCTTTCCCAGAGGAACTCCCCAGGTCAGATCCAGCAGTCATCTGCCTATGACGACATTTGCATACAGGTGGGCCTCAGTTCTGTTGTCCTCACCCACGTCTCTTTGGGGACTCTAGGTAAGGAGATAACGCCACCTAGGCCACCCAGAAGCCCCTGGCCAGCATAAATAGCTGCCTGAACACCCCTCGAAGCCTGAGGTTGTTGATGATGAGGATGAAGGGGTGGATGGACGTGCACAGGTAGAGTATAATTTGCCAAGGCCAGTACCACTCGCTGTCTGAAGCAATAAAGACCGAAGCATCAATGACCAGGGACATGAATGACAGCGCATAAAGGATGAGGAAGGAGATGAGTGACTTCAGAGCTCGGGTGTGGGCCTGGGTGCTGGGGTCCTGCCGGCTTTGCACGTTGTGCTGCATTCTCTGGGTGTGTCTCCTCAGAGAGTTAATCAACAGCAAAATTGAGACCAGGAAAAGGGAGCAAGGGATGGACGTGGTGACAAGTTTCAGGGGCATGAAATAGTTAATTTCCAGTCTCCTGTTCCACTCCTTATAGGTCATGTTTCTAGAATTTTTTCTAGTTAAGAACTCTTGATATGCAGAGTAATTCCCCCAAAAGAACAGCAGGGTGATGATGAAAGAGACCAGGGCAGAGCCCAGCAGGAGCCAGGGCACCAAGGCCGGGAACCGCCACTTCAACCAGAGGAAGGTGGGGTGCGAGAAGTTAGCGATCTTGAGGCAGAACAGCACGCTGAGCCAGGTGCTGAACCAGAAGGTGGCTGAGTTCAGGAAGTCCCAGTACAGGCTCATGAACTGCCGGGCCAGACCCTTGGAGAACTCAACCAGGCGGAGAAAGTAGTTGAAGCTGTACACCATCCCAAAGCACTGCTGGCAGAAACGGGAGGCACCCAAGCCCAGGAGGATCATGTCGGAGGGAAGCAGCCGTCCACTCCGCAGCCACTCCCTGCTCAGCATCAGCACGATGAAGCCGTTGGCCAGGATCCCCAGGAAGCACAGCAGGCCAAAGAGGAGCATGAAGAATACCGTCCGCGCAGGCTGCATTTTGGACCGTCCTCTGGTTGGTCTCCAGGGAGCCCTTGGTCCCTGGCCTCCTCCCCGCTCCCACCCACAGCCCTCCTTCCACGCTTTACTGCAGGTGTAAGAAGAGTGGTCTGGCTCTGCCTCTGAGCCAGCAACTCACTAAAAGGAGAGGATGCTCAGGCAAGAGAGGAGAGATGTGCTCTTGGCTCAGAGAGAATGCAAATCCCCCCTGGACTGAGTTACCACGGGGCCAGCCTGCAGCTACCTGATTTGCCTCCTCCAGTTTTGCCTGCATGCTGCCATGTTTAGCATAGCAACAATGCGGAGGATTTTTCAGTTTCTGCAGCTGGGCTCCATCCTTCTTATTCCATCCTTGGGCTGTATGAACACTCTGCTGGCCAGAGCATTCTCAAGATACACAAGCATACAGACAACAAGTACAGGGAGATTCCTAGAAATAATACTGACACCAGAGAAATCTGTCTCGGCAGAGCTTCCCTATGCCACATCCACTCTCGCCCACAGCAGCCATCCTTCAAATACCTGGGTCCACCTTTCCATCCAAATCTCTATGTGGACCCCGGGGGTAAGTGATTAATAATGGCTTAAACTGATTTTGTGTTTCCAGTGGGAGAATTCACTTCCTCGGGGTTGAAGGGCAGAGAGCACCTGTTTTGTACTGGGTAAGGTTGATAGGAACCACCCTCAGGTCCCAGAGGATGCCTACAATCTTTGCCAAGTGGGCTGTGAACACGAGGCCACTTAACTTCATGAAGTCACCAGGAGCAAGATGCAGCAAGATGGCGTCTGCATCATGACGATGGAATTCCATCACCTTCCTCACGTTCTCTCGTCTAGAAGCAAGTCATGGTCCCCATCAGCTCTCAAAGGCCCCAAACCAGGGTTGGGGGTCCCAGGGGCTGCCTTAGATGTGGCTACCACTAAGATACCACAGCTGAGAAGGCATCTGTGAGTCCTGTTCACCAACACCAACATGAAGAAGAGATACCTACCAGACCATGTTAAAAAGCAAAACTATTTTCTCTTTCTTTTTTTATATGTTTTTATTGGTGCATTGTAGTCTCACATCACAATGAGTATCAGTTTGGTGTTAACATACATGCACACAGCTCTTGGTGTCCCTGCCCCCCCACCCCCCACATGTAGCACTGAGAATGACGTTGGTATAATCTCATATGTACAGGGATCGTTTCTATAGTACGTTACTATTTTCTCTTTCAATGTGTCCATCACTTCAACTGTTTTCGACTCTTTTTGTGTGTAGGGAAAAAACATAATATCTACCCTCTTAGCTAATTTCAAGTACATAATACAGTTTTGTTAACTATAGTCACATTTCTGTGTGTTAGGCTTCTAGAACTTACCTGTTCAGCATAACTGAAATTCTGTACCCCTTCACCAACATATCTCCATTTCCCCCTCATCCCAGCCCTGGCAGCCACCCTTCTACCCACTGCTTCTATGAGTTTATTTTAGGTTCACATGTAAGTGAGATCATGCAGCATTTCTCTTCCTGTGTTTAGAGTTAGAGAATATTAACACAATATTCTCCAGGTTTATCTGTGTTGTTGCAGAGAGAAGGATCTCAGATTTCAGGACTGAATAATATTCTATTGTGTATATATGCCATATTCTCTTTATTCATTCATCTGTTGATAGGTTCTTAGGGTTTTTATCTTGGCTATTGTGAGTAATGCTTCAATGAACATGGGAGTGCAGATATCTTTTTTTTTTTTTTGCGGTACCAGGGATTGAACGCAGGGGCGTTCTACCTCCGCGCTACACCCCCGGCCCTATTTTTTATACTTTATTTTGAAACTGGGTCTCACGAAGTTGCAGAGGACCTCACTAAGAAGAGAGAGAGAGAGAGAGAGAGAGAGAGAGGGAAAGAGAGAGAGAGAGAGAGAGAGAGAGCGAGCTGAGGCTGGCCATGAACCCAGATCCTCCAGTCTCCGCCTCCCAAAGTACTAGGATTACAAGCGTGCGCCACCACGCCCGGCCTCTTTTTGAGATACTGATTATTTCATTTCCTTTGGATATAGAATACTATGATTTGAATATGCTTTGTCCCCACCAAAACTCATGTTGATGTTTGGTCCCAGTGTGGCAATGTTGAAAGGTACTGAGGACTTAAAAAGGTGATTAGGTCATTAAAAGGAATTAATGCTTTTCTTGGGGAAATTTCTGATCTCATGGGCCTGGATTGGTTACTTTGACGGTATAAAGCGAGGCTGGCACCTCCCTCTCTCTATGTATATCTGCTTCTCTTCCACACTTCCACTTTCCTGCCGTGATGCCCTCATTGGAAGCTACCAGGTGCCCATGCATTGATCTAGGACTTCAGAACTATGAGCCATAATAAACCTGTTTTTAAAAAACATTAACTAGCCTTGAGTATTTTGTTATAGCAACAGAAAATAGACTAAGACATATATCCAGGAGTGGAATTGCTGGGTTATAAGGCAGTCCTATTTTTAATGTTTTGAGGAACCTTCGTATTGTTTCTCCTAATGGTTATACCAATTTATATTCCCATCAGTTGCATTTAGGAATTTCTTTTATATGCTTCCTCCCCAAAAATAGTTTTCTCTTTTTGATAATAGCCATTATAACAGGTGTGGAGTGATTTACATTTATCTGATGGTTAATGGTGTTGAGCACCTTCTTATATATCTGTTGGTATTTATATGCCTTCTTTAGGGAAATATCTAGTTAGTTCCCTTGCTCATTTTAAAATCAGGTTATTTAGGGATTCCTGTGCTATTTAGTTGTACAAGTTCATTACATAGTTTGGATATGAATTCCTTATATGAGGTTTGCAATTATCTCCTAATCCATAGGTTACCTTTCTATTGTGCTGATTATTTTCTTTGCTATGAAGAAGCCTTTTACTTTGATGCAGTCCCCTTTGTCTATTTTTGCTTTTCTTGACAATGTTTTTGGTGTCAGATTCTAAAAATCACCTCCCAGACCAATGTCAAGAAGATGTTTCCCTGTGCTTCCTAATAGTTTTATGAGCCCAGTTGAGACTGATTTTTTAGAAGGTGCAAGATAAGGGCTCAGTTTCATTCTTCTGTATGTGGATATCCAGTTTTTCAACACCATTTATTAAAGAGATAATCCTTTCCCCTTGAGTATTCATAACACCCTTGTCAAAGATCAGTTGCCTGTAGATATGGACTTATTTCTTGAGCTCTTTATTCTGCTCCATTAGTCTCTATGTATGTCTTATGCTATATTGCTTTGATTATTTGGGGTTGGTTATTGGAAATTTATAGTATACTTTGATGTTTTGTTTTCTTGACTTTCATGTAGCCTCGTGTTGGTGTCTATGCCTCTGAAGGAGCAGTCACCTTTTCCAGACTCTATAAACTGACTGTAGTGGAGAAGACTAACATATGGATGGATGTGAGGGCACTGGCTGGATAGGACACAGCAGCTATGGATCCAGGGTGGGAAATGTGGTGGCTCCAACTCCAGGGTGGTGTCATGGCTCACCCTGGGGAAAGGGAGATCATTAGACTCTGGGTAGTTCCATCAGCTGAGGTCGGGGTTGGTGAAGACTTCAGGGATCCTCAGTGGAAAAAGCTGCAGGCACCAGTGGTGGTGGTGAAGGCTCCTGAAGTTAGTGGTGAGAGCGACTAGGGACCTCCTGCTTTCCTTTTTACTCATAGGGAAGGTGGCAGCTGAGGATATCCCTCTTGGCATTGAGCTATGTCCAGCAGCAGAAGGTGTTGACACAGGTAAAATACTTCCTACGCTTTTAGTCACCCTGTTTTTTTGTGCTCTTCTGGGTCACTGCAACCTCTTTATTATTCCCTGGCATTCTACCAGAGCTACTTTTATTAGTGGGTAGTTGTTCGATTGCAGTATTTGTAGAGAGACATGGCTTGTGACCCTTAGTCTGCCATCTCGTTCTAAAAATATTTTGGCTGAAAAAATACCAAATTCATCTATACTCAGATGTTTTCTGTTTAATCCTTTAACTGTGTTCTTTCTCCACATTTGTCTAAAGCTGTTTTTTATGTTAGAATATCCTTTTGTATTATGACTTTATCATGAAAGAGTCAAAGAAGAAAATTAATCATACAAATAATATGAAAGTTCTTACCACTATAGCATAAATGCATACCGTCGCCCCTTGGTATCCATGGGAGATTGGTTCCATGACCCACTGCAGTACCAAATCCTTAGATCCTAAAATGATTTATATACAATGGCATATTATTTGCATATAACTTATTAACACCCACTCATGTGCTTTAAATCCTTTCTACATTATGTATAATAACTAATTCAATGTAAAAGCTATGTGAATAGTGGTTATGCTTTACTGTTTAGAGAATAATGCAAGACTAAAAGTCTGTACATGTTCATTAAAGATGTTTTTTATTTTCTTTTTATGTGCTTTTATTGGTGCATAATAGTCTCACATGACAATGGAAATCAAGTTGACAATAACATACATGCGCACAGCACTTGGTGTCTCCCTGCCTCCCCTCCTCCCAACACAGAGTACTGAGATTGACATTTGTATATTCTCATGTGTACACATGGTCAATGGTAGTAATTCCATTAATGAACTCCATTCTTCCCCTTCCCCTTCCCTGACTCCACTGAGGCTTCTCCATTATTTCTGGAGGCCCTTTTGTATCCCCATTACTCCCTAGCTTGTGTATATTAGAGAAAACATATGACCCTTCTCTTTCTGTGTATGGCTGATTTCACTTAACATAACGCTCTCCAGGTCCTTCCATTTTCTTGTAAATGATATTATTTTGTTCTTCTTTATTGCTGAGTAGAATTCCATTGTGTATATTTCCCATAATTTTGTCTGTTGTTGGTTGAATCCATGGATGCACAACCCATGGATATGGAGGGCCTGTTGCAATTGTATCAACATTAATAATCCAACAAAAAAAGAGAGACCCGATTGAAGTTGGGTGAATATGCGCTTTTCTCATACACACATTTCTTATACTATTCTCATGAATTTGTTAATTCACTCTACAAATACTTATTAAGCACTTGTATTTACTGGGAACTATTCTAGTCACTGGAGACATAGCAGTGAACTAGACAAGCAGGATCCCTGCTTTGATGGAACTGGCAATCTAGGAGAGGGTAAGTGACAATTAGCAAACACATGAACAAGACGCTTTCAGATAGTAATTAGCTCTGTGAAGAAAATGGAAGAGGAAGATTGCTAGAGATGGCTGGAGAGGGAGAAATGGCTTCTGTAGACCTAAAGGAGAGGCAGGCAGAAGGCTGGGAGAAACTTCCTCAAGAGGCACCTGTGAGCTGAAGAGTCCAAGAAAGAGGGGCCTTTGCTCCATGCAAATGTGCATGCTCTTCATAGTATCAAATCATTATTTCATTCATGCTCCTCAACCACTCTTTCAAATTTAGTCACAGGGAGAATCTTCCCCTGTGAAAGAGTATAAACTCCAACAGGCCACATGACTAAAAAGCAACATCAAGAAAATGGTGTTGGTGCTGGGAATGTAGAAAGGCCAAAAGGGACCTATCTAGATCTTGCTGGCTCTTTTTTTTTTAATATACTTTTATTGGTGCATTGTAATCTCACATCATAATGAAGTTCAGAGTGATAGGGACATACAGGCACAAAGCGCTTGGTGAGTCGCTGGCTCTTTTACAAGGGCCTAACCCCATCCAGGAGGGCAGAGCACTCATGGCCTGTTCACTTCCTGAAGGCCCCAACTCTTTATACTGTCACATTGACAGTTAAGTTTTAGTACATGAATTTTGAGGACATTCAAGCCATAGCATTATCTATGGCCTACAGTTGGCCTCCTAACCCTGCCCCAATAGTTTTGATGTAGCCACACTCCCTTGACTCTGCCCCCAAATTCAGCCAGCCTGTCTATTAGCCCCTAAATGCTAACAGGCAGTGAGCCCAGCCTACTATACCTTCCAAATGAAGAAATAACAGAGTAAGCTTTGCTAGTGTCCCCTTCAAAGCTCCTGACCACCACTAGTTTTGAGGTGAGGAGGAAGAATTCCTTATCTTTCTCAGTGGAATATATAGCATGGGGTTCATCACAGCCTTTTCCTAATATTCATCCCCATAAGCCCTCCCTCCTTGACTGCCTCAACCCTCTCATTTTATCAAAGGGTTTCAAAAGTTTTGAAACAGATTTATGTTCATTTCCTTTGAAATATCATACCATTAAAATTTGCATCTAGTAGAAATCTAAACATTCACTTTCCTGTTTTTGGTTTTGTTTTTTGTACTAGGAATTGATCCCAGGAGTATTCTACCTCTTGCTACACCCTAGATATCTAAGTTGTTTGTTTTTTGTTTTTTGGGTTTTTTTTTTTTTGCAGTACTGGAAATTAAACCCAGGGGCATTCTAACTCTGAGCTACACCCCCAGCCCTATTTTTTGTTGTTTATTTTGAAAAAGGGACTCACTAATTTACTGAGTACCTCACTAAGTCACTGAAGTTGGCCTCGAGCCTATAATCCTTCTTTCTTAGCCTCCCAAGTACTGGGGTTACAGGTGTGAGTCACCACACCTGGCTGTTATCCTGTTCTCTAAAAAGCAACATCAAGAAAATGGTGTTTGTTCTGGGAAGAAATTTGGATACTATTCTAATATAGCTGCAAACCATTTGAGGGTCGTAAACAGGGAGTAAAATGATCTAATTTTTCTTCTTAAAGAGATCCTCTGGGCTATTATATAAATAATAGAATTGGGCAGACAAGGTGTGGAAGAGAGCAGTAAGAAGTTACTGCATTATATCATGTACAAAAAGAGAGAGTAGCTTGTTCTCAGGGAGAGGCATTGGAGGAGGGAGGCAGTGATAAGATGCTGTAATATTTTGAAGGTACATTCTATATAATTTATCTGATTAATAGGGGTAACCGAGAGAAATCAAGGAAGAAACTCCAAGTGTTGGCTTTAGTAACCAGAGAAATTTTATGGTGTCATTTACTGAGAGTAGGAAGACCAGGAGAAGAATATGCTTGTGGGAGAAAGTCTGTTTTGGTCATGTAGCATTCACGATGCCTATTAGATATCTAAGTTGAGACATGAAGTAGACAATTGAAATGCAAGTCTGGATCTCCGGGAAGAGCTAAGGCTGGAGTAACAGGTTTGGGAGTCATCAACACGTACATGGTATTTAAAGCCATTAAACCAGATGAGATCACCTAGGGAAAGAATGTAGATGGAGACTGTAAAGGAGCTGAGAGCTAGCCTTGCACCTTTGACTTTTAAAAGTTGAATGCCAAAGTATCCAGCAAAGAATATTTGGCTAAAACTAATGCTAGAGAGTTATTTCATCCTGAGCTCATACTCAGGGACAAAGGGGAAAGGAAACAAGGTGGGGATGGGAACACCCGGATGAAAACTATTCCGAAGAGATCCTAGTTCTCCAAGGAGATTTGCACCCAGTTATATGCTATGTTCTTGGGGGAGCTGCCCTGAAGAAGACATTGTGAACGTGTTTTAATATTTGAGAGGCCCTTAGGTTGTAGAATTATCAGTGTTGAGGTTGCCACCTGCCTAGGTCTTTAGCCACTGATTATCTCAGCAGAGAAGGTCAACTTGTCATCCATCCATTCAACAAAATCCATGTACTGTCTGCCAGGCATAGACCAGGCACTCAGTATAAAGATTGACATAGTCTCTTGAGAGGGAAATACAAGTAGACGTTTACTGTGGATAAAAAATAATGATCAGTAATGTATACTACTTGTAGTTTGGATACAAAATGCCCACTGGACCTCATGCTCTGGAGGCTGCTGTGTTGGAGGTGGGATTTGGTTGCTGGGAAAGTGTCCTGGGGGGCATGGCCAGGGACAGGGTTTTCCAAGGCTGGCTGTTGCAGCTTCCAACTCATCTCTCTCCCCTGCTATCATGAGCTGGCGACAAGCTCTCTCCTTCTCTCTCTGTTTCCTAACATCATGCCCTGAGGAGTTGTACCCCAGCTCCTGTTTAGCAGCAGCATAAAATGGACTATATATACATGAACTGATATCTTCAGACCTCTAAGCTGTGGTCATCATGTGTTTTGGGTCACAGCAATGAGAAAGCTGACAGAAACAATACTTATTGTTGCTATGCATTCTTATGTACTATTCTAAGTGCTTTAAATATATTAGTATTTTGATTCTCACAAAACAAATAAATTTCAAAAATAATGTTTGGAAAGTTAGATGTCCACATACCAAAGAAAGAAGTTGAACCCCTTCCTCATAGCCAAAAATTGACTCAAAGTGGATCATAATTCTAAATGTGAGAGCTAAAACTAAAGTTCTTAGGAGGGATCATAAAAATAAATCTTCATGATCCTTGCTTAGACAAAGCCTTCTTATATATGATGCTGAAAGTACAAGTATCTAAAGAAAAATAGATAAATTGGACTTCATCAAAATTGAAAATGGTTTTTGGTTCAATGAATACCATCAACAAAGTGAAAAGTAGCCACATATATCATGAAAGAAAATATTTACAAATCACATATATGATAAGGAATTTGAATCCAAAAATATCAGGAACAATTCAGCAATAGAAGGAAAAGTAATCCAACTAAGAAAGGGGAAAAAGATTTGAATAGACAGTTCTCCAAAGATGATCTAGAAATGGCCAATAAGCACATAAAAAATATGTTCCATATTATTGGTCATTAGGGAAACAAAAATAAACAACACAGAATACCACTTCACATCCACTGGGGTGGCTAAAATGAAAAAGATAAACAATAACAACTGTTGGCAAGTATGGGGAGAAATAAGACCCCTCATGAAATTGTAAAATTGTACTGCTGCTTTGGAAAACTGCTTAAGGGTGCAGCTCCTTCAAATGTCAAGTATAGAGTTACCATATGATTCAGAAATTCTATTCCTCAGTATACACCTGAATGTTCACATAAGAATTATTTGCAACAGCCCTTCCAAGTGGAATCAACCCAAAAGTTCATCAATGGATGAACAGGTAAACATAATGTGGTACATGCATGCAATACAAAATTATTTGGCAATTAAAGAAATGAAATGATGATGGATGGATTGTATGTTAGGTGAGTTATATCTCAACAAAACTATTTGAAAAACAATAGACGTATCCAAAAGACACGGGGAGCCTGTCTCTACAGGATCCTACTAGTCAAATTTGTAAAACACTGAGCATTAAAATAAAAAATGATGCAAATAAAACAAATCAAGTGAGGCAGGCACTGTTGCTATCATCATTTCACAGGAAAGGAAAGGCAGGTACATATGTTATAACTTCTCATAGTCATACCTATAATAAGGTAGCAAAGGTAGGGTTTGGGTTCAGGTAGTCTAGAATATACAGGTGCATTTTTCACCATTACAATATTCTGTCTGTGCTCTGAGTTCATCAAAAATGCACAACATCTAGTAAGATGTAGAGAAGAAAAGGTAAAAGAAGGTCAATGTTGGGAGGTCTTGCAAGAAGATGTAATACTGATCTTGAATCTTGAATTTCACATAGGATCTAGCAAGGCAACTGAGAATGGAATGGAAGGAGGTAGGCTAAGGGGGAAAGATCATTACAGGAAAAAGCACGAAGGGAGAAATATCTTAAGGTAGTTCTGAATGACAGGAAGTGAAGCAGGAGGAGAGAGGAAATGTCAAAAATTGATGCCAGAGAGGTAGGCAGGAGCCAGATCACAAAGTTCCTGGTATACCATTATGAGGTATTTGAACTCTCTCCTAAAGTTTGCAGGAAACCATTTTTGGAAGTTTGATCAATCAAAAAAGAAAATTCTGCTTTATAGTAAATTTTTGCTTTTGTGACTCTGTGCTCAGATGAGGGCAAAGTGCTTTGGGGCCTAGTTTGGGGGGAGAATTTTATCACATCTGCACAGACTCAGCATTGCTCTGGTATGCTGTGAATTGATGACTTGGATGCATTGGGAAACAAACCCTTGGATATGGATGCTGCGGGTCTTACAGGGGCCATCACATAGAAAATCCTTCTGACAGCTTCATAGATGTGGATATCAACCAGAAAGGTGGACTTGGGGAGAAAGAACATGCCATGTGGTGCATGCTGCATGAAAACATGAAGTCTAGACCATCAGAAACTGTCCTTCCTCACCACTGGAAATATAACTGGGAAAACTTTGCATAAAGGATAGAGGGCAGGGCCAGGGGGGACCAAAAGTCAGTGGTGAATGCATTAGCCATTTTAATTTGGGCATTAATACTTAACAACAGTTCATTTTATAATCATATATCTGTCAAGTTATGACTTATCAGTTACACTTATAATTTCCCAATCTATTCCAACCATCATAGTTCTATTATTTATAGGAACAGAAATAATTTCTATTTCAGCAAGGTTACTGTATATTAACTGTTGTTACCCTAGTAACTTCTTATCAACAGGTTCCCAATTAATTCTCTGAGTTCCAGGCTTATAAAATTCTGCTTCACCTATGGGCATCTCCCTCTCCCTTCAGGGATATGTTCACCATGCCCCACTCTCCAATCATGATTCAGGGGTGGGCAGTAACCCAGACTGACCAATCAGAATGTTTTAATCTTAGACCAGAGATCTGGGTCAGAAATGTGCACATGACCCAACTGGGCCAATCTAAGGCTTCCCTCTGATTTGTTAAATTAACTCCGCCAGGAGAGACAGGCTTTCTCTCTCTGGGAGGGTGAGCTCCAGCTACCATCTCCCATCTCCCACAGCCACATGGAAGAATGAATCTGTAGGACAAACACAAAGACAAAAGAAAGTCAAGGACAAAGCTCCAAAATCACTGTGTAAACCACCGGACAGCATCATATCCATAGTACCCCAACTCCTCTACATTTCCAAACTATGAGTGTCAAAAATTTCCTTTGCTTTCTTGACCTGGTTGGGATTTCACGTCACTGGTACTTGAAAGATCCCTGGATAATAGCCAAGAAAAAAATGACTATCTGTAAGTTTATCCAGAGGAAAACAACAGAACACATGAAGAAATATGATTTAGATTATCTTTCTATGGTATACAGAATTCGAAGATGTCCCCAAGATTCCTAGCTCCTGGTTTACACATAACTTCTGCTGGTTGCTCAATCAAACACAAATCTAAGTACTGCTGTAAAGGGTCTTACAGATGTGATGAAAGTCCCAAATCAACTGACTTTAAAATAGTAGGATCCTCAGGCTCGATATGACCTAATCACACATGCCCTTTAGAGGCAGAGAGTTTTCTCCAGTTGGTCACAAAGGGGAAGTCAGAAAGAAACACTGGGTGTGCCTTGGAGTGAAGCAAACATTCGTGCTGTGGATTGTCCATGAGGGCCAAGTGGCAAGGGATTGATGGCTTCTAAGAACTGAGAACCATTCCCAGCCAACAGCTAGCACAAATGGGGACTCCAGGCTTACAAATGAAGGAACAAACTCTTTTTTTTATGTGCTTTTATTGGTGCATTATAGTCTCACATTATAATGTAAATCGTGTTGACAGTGACATACATGCACACAGCACTTGGTGTCCCCCCTGCCTCCCCATTTCCCCCCTTCCCAATACAGAGTACTGAGATTGACATTGGTATGTTCTCAGATGTACACATAGTCGATGGTAGTAATTCCCTTAATGAACCTCACTCTTCCCCCTCCCTTTCCCTTAGACCACCTCCCTGGCTCCACTGAGGCTTCTCCACCATTGTCTGGAGTCCCTCTGGTATCCCCACTACTCCCTAGCTTGCGCATATTGGAGAAAACATATGACCCTTCACTTTCTGTGATTGGCTAATCTCACTTAACATAATGTTTTCCAGGTCCTTCCATTTTCTTGCAAATGGCATAATTTTGTTCAAAGAAACAAACTCTTTCTGTAGCCAGTGAGCCTGGAAGAGGACATCAAGTCTCAGATGAGAATTGAAATCCCAGCCAATACTTTCATTTCAGCCCAAGAAGACTCTAAGCCAGGTTTCCAGCCATGCAGAATCTGGGCTGCTGGCCTGCAGAAATATGAGCTAATAATTGAACGCTATTTAAGCTATCGAGTTTGTCATAATTTATTATACAGCAAGAAAATGAATGTAGTCTCTTCACCAATTCCTCTGACGCTTACAGTGCAATCCATTATTAGTTTTAAGAATGTATAGAAAGATATACTATATTGGCTGTGTTAATCCCAAATATTTAGATAAGGAGCTAAGTCAATTCTGCAAATAGTTTTATTATCTGTATGGTTTGGATATGATGTTGGCACCAGTGAATCTTAATTTGGAAATCTCATCCTCACTTAGATTTTAACAACACTTATAAAAAAATGCCTAACTATGTCTATCAGGCACTATGCTAAGCACTTCACTTATCACATCTCATTCTCACAACAAATAATGAGATAGGAATTATGAGTAAAGATAAGAACATTTATGGCCAAAGACTTTAAGTGATTCCTTCAAGCTTGCTAGAAAAAAAATATTTCTAACTAGCGTTAGATGTTTTTTGCTCTGTTGTCTCTTCTACCAGGTAAAGATGCCACCAAGAGAAGACACCACCTACATAGCAGACTGTCACCAGACAGGGAACCTGCGAGCCCCCATGATCTTAGACTTCCCAGCCTCCAGACTGCAATAAAATTAATTTCTATTGTTTGCAAATTATCCAGTGTTAGGTGTTTTCTTATAGCAGCAGGAAGGGACTAAGACAGATGTCTTTAAGGAAGGCTAAGCATCTCCATGTTAATCTTAACCTGTAAGCACCTATGACCTGAAACTAGTAAGAACTGATTGGGCTGGTAAGGGTGGTTGAGAGATGGCAGAACTGGTAGCAGTAGTCAAGGCCCCAACATTACACAGTTGCATGCTAATCTCCTAAAGACTTAATGACTGCTGTGTTCCTGCTAATCCTCTAGGTTGACTAATTGATCCAACTAAACCTTTCAGCACATCTGCCCTGGCCCTCCCTGCAAACCACATTGCCACTATGAATTACTAGCACTGCCGTCTTACCGCCCTCATCACTACCTAAAGATGTCAACTTCCTCCCTCATCCTACAGGGAGGAGAACTGAGGCACTGTGAAGGTGACTTCCTATCTGGAAGTCATAAAATAAATAGGGGGCAGAAAAAAATAACATTTGAACTTAGGTCTCTATTCCAAGACCTTGTTATACATTCTCTAAAGTACCTTATGTCATTTGGTTTAGTTCTCATCACAAGTTGCATGCCTTGGGAACCCTTTAATTTCCAAGATAGAGGCCAAAATCAGAACCCTGACTCCCTTCCCTTCCTAGATATCTGCTGGTTTATGAGAAGGAGGAGGATGCCTGCAGTAGGATGCTGGGCGCAGCACATTAACGTGGTTGACTCTCCCTTGTGTCTTGGGAATTGGTAGTTAGGAAGACATCTGGCTGTGGTCAGCCTCACTTGGCTAGCATATTCCAAATTCTCAAGTTCTGACCCCGCCGGATTCCTTAAGTTCATGGAAACCATTCACAAATTTCAAGTCAAAGCAAAAGAAAGGAAGCTTCTTTGAAGTTTTGGCAATTTTATTTCTCAGGGTTGGATTACTAGTGGTTGCAGAAGGACCAGGCTGGTTGCAGAAGAAAGTAGGATGGAAACAGTGTCACTCCCTAAAGTATGACAATATTAAAAACAAGCACTAGACCAGCATGGACCAATACTCAGAGTCAAAGACAGCAAGCACAGGGCTGGATCAGACTGGAGGGAACTGGCCAGGGGCACAGTCCTCTTTAGGAAGCCCATTCAGATTCCATGTATGAGAGTACAACCTAGACCAAAGGTTAAACTGAGCAAAAAAGTAGCAACGGAGAACATTGGAAAGCATCTCAAGGCTCACTGTCATTTTACCCACGAGGATATGCTGTTGGTTTCAGGACAGGGACTGGTTGCCCCAACCTCTGTGGTTTTACCGTCCTTCTTGACATGAGAGGACCAGAGCTTCCTCTAGGTTCCCCTCCAGAGGAAAGCAGGGTGGTGGGCATGCAAATTCATGCACTTGCCTGCTACTGTATGTAGTAAGGCACACTCTGCCTCTGGGGATTTACTGGGGTTCCTAAAACGTTCCACAAAGCAGCTTCCCCAAAACTGAAGGACTTGCCATTCCTTACCGCCAACATACTCTGCAGAATCTCTCTGTTGCACTGTCCAGTTAAACTAGAGCTGGTGACCAAGCGCAGGCTTTTTATACCCATCAGCACCTGTAAATGCTTTCTCCAGCTGTGACTCATCCATCCTTCCTCACAAAGTACTCCTGCCATTCATCTTCTGATTCCCAAAAGGATTTGCTCAAAGAATGTTCGCTGAACACGGCTTAAGTCCGGAATCACTTAAACACATGCTTCAATTTCAGACATTGCTCTGGGTCTTATAGAGAAAGAAGATATTCCTACAATGGACAAGGATTGTTCCTTCTTCAGCCCCCACACCCCACATAGTGGTGCAAAGGAAATATTTGTTCAACAACTGAGGTTACTTTCTTTTCCTTTGTAAAATAATCTTGATGGGTGACCATGTGTTCTGCACAGATGCTATTAATATTTAGTTATTTGAGGAGACTGAGTGAATAAGTCTTTATACAGTTTTTTTTTTTGGTACTAGGGATTGAATCCAAGGACATTCTACCTCTGAGCTACACCCCCGGCCCTTTTAGAAACAGGGTCTTGCTAAGTTGCTGAGGGTCTTACTAAGTTGCTGAGGCTGGCCTCAAACCTGTGATCCTCCTGTCTCAGCCTCCCAAGTACTGGGATTACAGGTGTGTGCTACCACACCTGGCTGGTAAGTCTTTATATAAAGGCTATGATAACAGAAGCAGTAAATCTTGCATCTAGCTCAGGAATGTTGAGAAGAAATACGTACACAATTTTATCTTCATGACCCTCCTCGTACACTATTAGATTGTTTGTGCATATGTTGTACATACAAAGATGTTTCAGTCTTTTTTGTTGGGACCCTGAAAGTCTTATCTCACTACTGAAGACTGGTGGTGATTACTCCAATGATGATGATGATAATAATAATAATAATAATAATATATATATTTGTAAAAACTCAACCACAATAACACATGCAATAAAATATTTTACACACAAAGTAAAATTCAGTATTGCTGACTCACATAAATACAAGCCGTCAACTCTAACTTGAGACAGCTCTGTCCCTAGCTTACTTGTGGATTCCTTGAGCTAGAATCTAAATGCCTTTCAATTCTACATCTTTGGACCAGCTACTTTCCTTCTCTATTTGAAACTCTCCGGCAATAAGAACAATCCAATCATGTATTGCTTAATGACAGGGTTGTGTTCTGAGAGTTTCTCAATTCTATCATTGTGCAAACATTCTAGAGCTCACTTGCACAAGCCGACATGATATAGGTCGGTGGTGCACCTCCATCACTCAGCGTGACCTCTTCATGCACTCGAGAGATGTGGCAAACACCAGATAGGTCTGCGGTTGCTGCTGGCAAACACGGCATGCTGCTTTACAGTAAACTGTTTTTATAAATAGGAGTACACTCTAAAATAACAATATAAAATATAATACAGCAAACACATAAACCAGTAACAGTCATTTATTATCAAGTATTATGTGCTGTACCTAATTGTGTGTTCTATATACAATTTTATATGTCTGGCAGCGCAGTAGGTTTGTTTATACCAGACTTGCCACAAACACCTGATAATTACTTGTGCTACACCATGAATAGGCACTAAGAACTTTTCAGCTCCATTAATTATTTTTTTTCGTGGTACTGGGTATTGAACCCAAGGGTACTCTACTGCTAAGCTGTACCGCCAGCCCTGTTTTATTTTTATTTTGAAATAGGGTCTAAGTTGCTGAGACTGGGCTCAAACCTACAATCCTCCTGTCTCAGCCTGCCAAGTACTGGGATTGCAGGCATGCGCCACCAAGCCCAGCTTTCCATTATAATCTTAAGGGACCACCATGGTATTTGTGGTTCATTGTGTGGTATACAACTGTAGTCTTCTATTATCTAATCCTTACAGGACTGAACGGATCCTGCCTTTGGTGCTAACCCAAATCATAGTGACCGAAGGAGTTTGTCAGCAGAGTGGAAAGCCAATAACCTCAAAAGTTAAAGTCCCAATCCCTTATTTTATCCTCCCAGAGGCAGAAGTCCATCTTACCATCAACAATTTTATTTTAGTTCTGATGTAAAAGGTCTGATGATCTGATAATACAAAAGTGGTTTCACTTTTTGAAAAAAAAAAACCATCACCTTAAGCAAAAGACAGAATGAGTAACATTATAAAACTATTGTGTCTGAGTTTATTCAATAGCTTCTATAAAAATGGTTTAATTTAAAGAAAGAGAAATAAAAGTCCTCAGAAAGAGCTGGTCCATCACAGTTCCCTGCCACCCCAGCTTGGGTTCCCATCATTATAGTCTAGGACAAGTCTTATTTATAGTTAAAAGATGTGTCAGTCAGCTCAGATTACTAAAACTCAAAACCTATTTGGCCACTCACTGTTAAAGGCCAGTGTCAAAAGCTTTAATCTGTCACCAAGGTCAGTCATCCAGACCACTGAGGCTCCGATTTATTACAAGTCTGTGACAGAAGCCAACCCCAGGAGAAGCCACATCCTGGCTCCCTCTCTGCCTCCCATCCTGATCTCACTTCAAAGGCTCAGTCCTCCCCACAGCTCTCCTCCCACTCAAGAGCTCATGCTGGTGACTTCTTAAATCTCATCATTACCCCTCTTCACCTGAGTCCATCGCACAAGAGTAAGTAGCCAGTGGTATAGGCCATGAGGATTCAGGGATTCAGGAAGGGAATCATAGTGATATTCAGAAACATCAGGGATGGGCATGGTGGCACACGCTTATAATCCCAGTACTTGGGAGGCTGAGACAGGAGGATCGCAGGTTTGAGGCCAGTCTCAGCAACATAGTGAGACCCTATTTCAAAATAAAATAGGGTTGGGGATGTATCTCAGAGGTATAATGCCTCTGGGTTCAATCCCCAGTACCACACAAAAAGAAAAAAGAAACATCAGACTAGATAGATTGTTATAAAAGATGAACGAAAACTCCAATATTCAGTATTTAAAGAAACAAAATTTATAATAAGACATCATAAATAGACCATGCTATACAATGTGATATGTCTGATTACCATTTGGGGATTTTCCCACCACCAGGATCAAATATGAACTATTTGTAGTTGATTAATGGTCATTTTAGCATGTCACTCTGTTGTATTTCTCTAACTGGTTCTATATGTCACAGAATAGATTTCTTGAATGCCTAAGCCCTGCTTTCTTTCTTTTTTCTTTGGTACTAGGGATTGAGTCTAGGGGCATTCTACCTTCCAAGCTATATCCACAGCCCTATTTTATTTTTTATTTTGAAACAGGGTCTCACTAAGTTGCTAAGGATCTCACTAAGTTGCTGAGGCTGGCCTCCAACCTGTGATCCTCCTGTCTTTCTTAGTCTCCCAAGTACTAGGATTACAGGTGTGCACCACCATACCAGCTTCTTAGACCCTACTTTTACATGCCCAGTATACTTAACAGACAGATAAATACTCAAACATCCATGTGTAGATGTACAATAAATTCTCGTTAAAATGTAGAAGACACATGGCAGCAGTTATTTCTCCAATAACATTGGTAGACAATGTGAGGTCTAGGTGTTATGTCAGTGAACCAGCACAAATGATCCCATGTGGTGTAGACTGAACCACAAAACCTGTCTCATTCAACAGCAAGGAAGCTGGGCTACTACCAGCCTGCATCAGATAGTCATTAGCCAAGAGCCCCACAGGGAAGGGGATGGAACAATTTCCTAAACTTCTCTGGGTGGAGTAGCTTCCATCCATCACAGGCAATCCTTGGGAACAGAGGGCAGCATGTGGAAAAGAACCTTGTAAAGTAAACTGGGGACAGGGAGAGGGTGCACCTTGAGGAATCCAGCCTCTGCACCCCTCAGCTTTACCTTACTCCCATATAAGCTTCACTCCATTATAGCTTCTCCAGGACTCTGGGCGGTTGAAGTTTCTAGAGAACTTACAAGGAGAGGTTCAATGAAGCAAGCTATATACAGCCTCCAGGGTTGCAACTGGTCATGAAGTCATAACTAATGCACATCATTATCTTCTCTTACCACCCTCTCCAGACTTCTTTTACCTTTGGCTAGCACTTACTGCTGATTTAGGTAGCTTTCCTGATGAGGGGTTCCAGACCCTCATCCCTGGGATAGCAAAGTCCTGATTGCCAAACTCTTAGCAATGCAAGCCATACTTGCCCATTTAGAGTAGATCCATGAAAGTGCCAAAAGATGACACATGAATGTGTCACATGTTCCTCCCAGCCCGTTTGCATATAATGATTGTGGTACATTACTCCTACAAATATGGAGACTCTTTTCCTTGCCTCCTGGTCTTCTGAGACCGTGGACATCAAATGACTCAGTGGCGGCCATAACATTATTATGATTCTTCTTGTATCCTTTTTTTGGAAGTGTTTCTGACTCTGGGAACCAAGACCTCTATGCCCATAGAACCTAAACCTGTGTGGATGGTACACACATATTGCCCAAGCGGGTCTGTCTGGGTCAACATTCTCACTGATATAATGCAAAATGACTGACCATGCAACATAGAGGAAGGAAGATTGACTTGCACACAGTTTTTTGGAAATTCTTGGTTTAGTCCATGTGAGGCCAGGGTCTGCTGCTCAGGGCATGGCAGAGGCAAGCAGAGAGAGAGCGCGCGGGCACAAAGCTCTGCTCTCACACCATGGAGACTGGGAGCAGAGAAAGAGAGAGTCAACAAGCAAGGAGATTCAAAGACACAAGCACAATCCCTAAGGCCACACCCTAGGGATGCACCTTCTCCAGTCACACCCCATCAGCCTAGGTTCCCACAGTGTAATGGATTTATCTACTGATGCAATTACCACCCTCATGACTTAACTATATCAACCCTGAGCTTTTCAGGGGCCATTCTATATCTGACCATAACAGGGTCTTTAGGAAATTTGGTGAGCAGACACATCTACTTCCACTTCTAGCTTCCTGAGCCCATGTATTCTATGTGTTTAAGATACTGCACAAGTGAATAACCATTAGTTTCAAGTATATTCCATATTTTAAGGGCAGAAACCTGTTCCTGCAAAGCTTCATCTGCAATTTAGTGCCTCAGCTGCATATTGAGAAGGTCATGTGAGTGCCAGGTTGAAATGCCAAGCACACGATCCAGGTATAAAGGGCCAGAAAGATTCTATGAATGGCATTTTTTAAAAAGTCTTTTCACTTGTGCTTGTAAATCTGAGATTCCTGAGAAACAAAATACTAATCTACCATGTATGTGGCTGATTTACAATCCCAAGTTAGCACCTAGCCTTCCAGGAACTCTTGAATAAGTTAGAGCATTAATCAGGAGGGAGCGGGACCCAGAAAAATGGGGTGGAGACACATGGTTAGATTCCAATAGAGCTAGAAACATAAACCTCTAAATTCTACCAATCTTCTTTACCCATAGAGGTGGCTCTTCCTCCCTTATTTGATCACCCATTCTCTCCAGAGAACATAATGAACTCGCCTCAAGTAGTTTCCTTATAAGACACTGCTGATCCTGCTAATGACCTACCTCTACCCCCTCCCATTGTTTTTGGACCTAAAACCTGACTCAAGTCCCAGCAGGTCCAAGAGGGCGAGGCACAAATTGTGACCCATGAGGAGGTGTGCTGTACACCAAGATCCCAGGGAGGAGTGCTGAATCAAAGGGTGCATGCTCCAGTAAGTTTGATATTGTCAAATTACCCTCCATATATATTGTACTAATTTATACTTCCATCAGCAATGTGTAAAGAACATGTTTCACCAACAATTTGGCAAAAAGGGCATGTATTCAAAGTTTAGGAGTTTATCAAATGGATAGTTTAAAAATGGTATCTCAGCATAGTTTTAATTTGCATTTCCCCTATTATAAATTAAATTAATTCTCCTGTGTTTAAGAAGTCATTTATATTTCTTTTTCTGTGAGTCATGTTCACATTGTTTGCCTTTTTTATTTTTCTTTTTGTTGATTCTTTCTATTGTTTTTATGTTTTGAACATTAAACTTTTATCATCATAGGGTTTATAGTTTAAAAATGGTATCTCAGAATAGTTTTAATTTGCATTTCCTTTACTATAAATTAAATTAATTCTCCCGTGTTTAAGAAGCCATTTATATTTCTTTTTCTGTGAGTCACGTTTATATTATTTGCCTTTTTATTTTTCTTTTTGTTGATTCTTTCTATTGTTTTTATGTTTTGAACATTAAACTTTTATCATAATAGGGTTTGTAGATATTTTCCCAACTCATTGTTTTTTTGTAACTTTCTTATAAATTTTTGCCAGGCAAATTTTTTTAACTTTTAACTGATCTCTTTAGTGGGTTTAAAAGACTTTCCATACCCCAAAGTTTTAAAAGAATCCCTACCCTCCTTTCTAGCAATTGTGTTTTATTTTTAACATTAAAATATTTGATACATTTGGAATTTATCCTAGTTTATGGTTTGAGGTATAGCAATATTTTTTCAGATGGCTATTCCATTCTCAACATCAGTTATTAAATTTCCCTCTGATTCAAAACATTACTTGTATCCATACTGAATTTATACTAAATTATTATACATATATGGATTCCATGTCTGGACTATTTATTCTATGGGTGTATATTCACATACATTTTTTAAATTTTGAAGCTCATACTATACTTTAAGATATGATAGAGCTTGTCTACCTTTGTGTTTTTCTTTTTTGCTTCATTCAATTTCCATAATAACCTTTCAATATATTAGTGTTTCATATATAGATTTTAAAAGATGCAGACACTAATGTTTGTATAAGCCTTATATTAAATTAACAAGTTTACATAAGGATAAATGACATCGTCCTGTGCCAAATCTTCTTAACTAAAAACATGGTATAGGATCCCATTAGTTTATGTCTTCTTGAGTGTCATCAATTTTATTTCTTGTAGATAAAATGTATTTCTAGCTATTTTATCTTTTTGTACTTATTGCAAATAGAATATTCATCTTTCATTGCATATTCTCACTGGTAGTTACTTGTGTATGTTAGATAATAATGATTTCTATATATTTATTTTGTACCCCATCACCTTACTAATTCTTATTGTCCTTTAGTAGTTTTTATGTTGATGTTGATTATTTAGATTGTCCAAGTATATAAGCAAATACTTTTATCTCTTTTTTTCCAATGTTTATTACTCTAACTTCTTTATCTTGCCTAATTACATTGGGTAGTATCACCATTAAAATGCAAATAGTGGTGACAATGCTCATTCTTTTAACATTCTTTAGTTTTGTAAGAATGCTCCCAGATTCATTAAATATGCTGAAGGTGTTTGACTAATACAGATATATTTTTTCATGCTGTTAAATATTTTATTACTATTTTATCAAAAATTAGTGTTACTTTTTTTTGCAGTACTGGGGATTGAACTCAGGGGCATTCTACCTCTGAGCTACACTCCCAGCCCTATTTTATGTTTTTATTTTGAAACAGGGTCTCACTAAGTTGCTGAGGTCGGCCGCAAACCTATGATCCTCCTGTCTCAGCCTCCCAAGTACTGGAATTACAAGCGTGCTCCACCATGCCTGTCTCATTTTTTTCAATTGCTTTTAGCATTTCTGGAAATGCTTATATGAATTTTCCTTAAGAATTATTAATATTATAAAATATATTACTGAGTTGCCTAATATTGAATCATCTTTAAGTTCTGAGATTAAACTCTATTTGACAGTGATACAGTGTGTAGTGCACTACTGGATTTTTGTTTTAGGATTTTATATTTATAAGTGAGATTGGGTTGTCATTTTCTGTTTTATGTACTTTTTGTTACCTGTTTTTGTGACTGTTTCATTGGTATTAGCAAAGAAGTTGAGTTTTCTGGCTGTTACCTATCAGTAAGAGCTAACTTATTTGATTATATTTATTTTTGTGTGCTTGACAAAGATAAAGTCTTTTCCTTTTAGTGTTTTTGCCTATGTGTTACCTCTGCTTTTACTGTGTCTGTGATATGTTCCTATATTTTCTGTCATTTCTGCCTTATAATTACAGATGCTATGCTATTTGGCATACAGGTATTCATACCAATTCTATTTTAATTTTCCTTTTATACTTCTTAATAACTTATTTTATTATCTCATTTAATAATTCCAGGCAAAAATCCTCTGTTTCATTTACCTGAAATACTGTCTTTTATCCTCTCATTATCAAACTTTATGTAACACTGTGTTTTATTCATGGCTGTAATAAATATCATACAGTTGACCTTTGCTTTTTGAGCCAATCTGAAGACTGCTTTCTTTAAAGCAGAAAGCCCATTTTTATTTAATCGTATGTCTAATATATTTGGCCTTAATTCTAATACCTTATTTTATGTTTTGTTTAGATTTTAAAGGTTGGTGGAGTTACTTTAGGGTTTTGATGATGTTGTTTGTTTCTTCATTTTTATTTGTGGCTTTATTAATTGTAAGGAAGGTATATATTTTTGTTCTAGTGCTTACCTTTATAATTATAGCTTTACATATTTTTTAGTCCTCTTTTTCTCTAGAACATTTCTCTATTAGTTGCTACCAATGAGCAATGATGAAAAAAATCAATATCAACTAAGTTTTAAAAGTCTGTGACAGGCTGGGGATGTAGCTCAGTGGTAGAGGCACATGCCTATCATGCCCAAGGACCCAGCACTGCAAACAAAATTAAAAATAAAAATTAAGAGTGTGTGGCTTCCATCTGCTAGCACTCACTGTTGTACTGACACTTATCCACCCTGCTGGAGTCAGACACTGTGAGGAGAGGGCCACATGGCGAGGACCTGAAAGAGGCCTCATCCCATATTCATAAGAAGCTGGCTGGATAGAGGTCCAACAACCCTTGAGGAACCGGGACCTGCCAGCAACTATGTGAGCGAGCTGGAAAGTACATCCTTCCCACTCGAGCCCTGAGATGACTACAACCTTGTAAGAAACCCGGAGCCAGAGACCCTGTTGAGACATGCCTGAAGTCCTGATCCACAGAAACTGCGCTAGCAGATGTTTTCAGACACTGAGTGTTGCAGTCATCTGTCATGCTGCAACAAATACTACATGCACCCTAAGGAGGTTTTGAATTTCTAGATGAGTCTCTTTTCTGCAGAAAGTGTATTTTTGCTGGGTTTTCTTACTTCTGCTCCCACAAGGGCTCTTTCACTTCTCTTAATGCTTCTTTTCATTCTCTTTCTTGATTCTTCCTAAGCCCATCTGTGATTTCACAGAATTTGAAATCTGTCTCTTAGTGTCACTGGAAATACGGCTTTCAGAATCCCTTTCAACTTTCTTGTTGCTCTTATGTGATTTCCAGGAAAAAGGAGGAGGGGTAAACTACTGATTTATGTAGCTATGTTTATAGTGGAAGGCTTGTTTTCCTTTGCACTTCTCCCATTAAAGTTGAGGGTGTGTTTCTTTTTTCTTTTTTTTTTTTTAATTAACTATTTTACCTTATTGTAGTACTGGGGATTGAGCCCAGGGGCATTCTACCTCTTAGTTGAGGGTGTGTTTCTTTTCACATATTTTCTTGACTTTCTGTATTTTCTTCTATGTGAATTACCTATTTTTTGTCATGTAAGCCACCATTGTATTAGTTTGCTTCTATTTTTGTTATTGACTTATAGAAACTCTTTGTATGTTAGAGACATTAGCTTTTAGCTTTAAAAAATGTTTGCCAGTATTTTCCAGAAGTCTGTTGCCTGTCCTTAAAATTAAAAAGAGTTTTCAGAAGTCTCTATATTTGTTGTGTCCTTCTATAAAAATTTTTTTTATTTTTTCTGAAGTCATATTTACCAATTATTGATTTTCTATTTCTAGTCTCACTTAAGTCCTAAGAAAACAGGACTTCTCTGCTTTTGGGAGTTGAAGGATATGTGCACAGCCTACAAACATTTTCTTAAAATTTAAAGGTAGTTTCTTATGGGATAAAACATAGGGAAAACCAAATCAGTTTTTAAAAATAAGAACAGGGCCTTAAAATTAAATAACATTTAGATTAAAGGTTATTTATCTGGAATTTATGATAAACTTTGGCTCTAACTTTAATTTTTTCCAAGTGGTACCAGTATGCCTCAACACTATTAAATAATAATCTTCCCCCCGATGATTTAAAATGCTTTACTTATCATATATAATTTTTCATGTGACTATTACCTGGATTCTCTGTCGATGTACTTACATATTCACTCCCTTTACTATAGTCTATTATCTATATCAATTCTACACTCCTAAATACCATAGCACTAAATTATTTCAATTCTATCGCTTACTAAGCATCACCTCAGAAAACCTAAGTTTCAGTTTCCACTTTGCAGTGATGTTTTAAGAATAAAGCACATACAAGATCTAAGCTAATCAATGTTTTAGCCTCACATAAAACTGGCATGATCTTATTAATGTCAACATCATAATATCAGATGAAATTTGACAATGGACAAAATTAACAATAATAGTAAGCTATCAGACATTTTTAAAAAAATCTAACAAACCTTGTTTCTCTTTTTTCCTGTGTGTTCGAGCTCCAAGGGAACTTGCCCCTCTCGGGAGGCCACTCAAATTCTGGAAGATGTTCTTTCCCCTAAGCTAATGATGTGAAGACCAGAAGGAACAAAGAGTAGCTTATGTAGGGCGCTTTGGAAAGGCAGACTGGGTCAGTACAAAGAGGAGAACTGGCACCTCTTGTAGGTCTTGATATGAAGGGCTTAATAGCCTGCCATTCACAGTTGCTTAGCAACATGCAAATATATAAGAAAGAAGGAAGTCAAAAACATCACAAATTTGGGCACTTATTCTCACTCCCACATTTATTATTTCTGCACTGTACATAAGTCAAATAGAAACTGAATATTAAGTTTGACTTTCATAAAGTAAGCCAGCCACACAGTGAAGGGATTAAAGCTTTGACACAGGCATACAAATGTGGCAGGTAGCCCAGAGATATATATAAAGACAGAAGTGTGTGTGCTTACAGCTGGATTCCAGTACAACAGAGCTGTTCTGTTTAATGGAGCAAGTACTTAGAAGTGCTGCAGAGGATACTGGGAAGAGCATGAGTCAGCCCAGCCCTTTAAGAAGTTTAGTATTTCCTAGGGAGGAGAAGACAAGTATGCAGATAACAACACTACAAGACTGAATTCAGGTCACAACCAAGGAATACCAACTGATATGTCCTCAAAGGTAGGAGAGATGAAAGCTAAGGAACATCCAGAAAGCTTCCTGAAGGGGTGCCATGTCAATTGACCTTTAGAAGCTAAATAGGAAAAAAGAGTTAAGTCAGATTTTGAAGGGCAAATCTGAGGATAAAAGAACACATTTCACAGTGCAGGGGAAGAAGCTCCAGGTGTGCTCATAAATAATGATAATACAAATTCCCCAAACATAGGATTCCACCAGGATGGAAGCAGTAAAAGATAAAACTGTTGCCAGAGAGCCGGGTGTGGCGGCGCACGCTTGCAATCCCAGTACTTTGGGAGGCGGAGACCGGAGGACCCGGGTTCACGGCCAGCCTCAGCTCTCTCTCTCTCTACTTAGTGAGGCCCTCCGCAACTTCGTAAGACCCGGTTTCAAACTAAAGTATAAAAAATAGGGCCGGGGGTGTAGCGCGGAGGTAGAACGCCCCTGGGTTCAATCCCCGGTACCAAAAAAAAAAAAAAAACTGTTGCCAGAGTGTAGAGGTCCTTGAATGCCAAAGTTAGGGTCCTTTGTTTCATTTATTAGGTGCTGAGAAGTAATTAGGGTATAATTGAAATGATCATAGTTATACCTTCAGGGAATTACTCTGGTAATCCTAATTGTCTCAGTCCATTTTGTGTTGCTGTAACAAAATGATTGAGGCTTGGTATAAAGAAAAGAGGTTTATTTGGCTTATGAATCTAGAGGCTGGAAAATCCAAACAGCATGGCACCAGCAAGGGCCTCTGGCTATCACAGTCATGGTGGAGAATCAGAAAGGGCAATAGCCATGTGCAGAAGCGAACAAGAACATGGGGAGCCTCGCTTTATATCACCTGCTCTTGTGAGAACTAATGTAGTCCTGACAGAATTACATTAATCCCTCCCAAATCGGCTCCCCCATGACCTTCCACTAGGCCCCACCTCCGAAGGATCCACCACCTCTCAATACCATCACACGGGCAACCGTGCTTCTAGCACCTGGAACTTTAAGGGATAAACCATATCCAAGCCAGAGCAATCATTCTGATTGGAGTGGGAGAAACTGTACCATGGAACAAGTGGAGAAGAAGAAACCCAAACCATCCAAGAGAGAGAGGAAGGGCATCTCATCTAAAGAAGGAACCACAGGAATGAGAAGAAGATGGATAAAGGAGTCATCGCAGAGGTAAAAATTGAAGGCAGGTTACTGGTAAGTAACCAACGCTCAGCAGAGAGTCGGGAGCAGAAATCAACTCAGAAGTCATAAGCCTGACTTATTCCATATAAGAAATAGAAAAATAGATTGAATTGAACAGTGGAGGGGCTTGTGGGGAAACAGGAAGAGGAGGAGAAGGAGGAAGAGGAGGAAGTATGTCCTGACCTCGGTAAGTTCGGAGTGGTCTTGATGCAATCATGTGTCTAGGAAGTAGAAAAAAATATAGTTTAGGGTTTAGAGGAAGATCAAGATTTTGACAATTAGTCACATGAAGGATGTAACGGAAGCCAGGTGAGTAGATGCAAACACAAAAGAAACAGGTGAGATGGAATCTCAAAGGAAGAAGAGGGCTGGCTCTCAGAAGACCCAACAGGCAGGAGAATGAGAAAGTGACACTAAAAAAACAAATAATCCGATCAAGAAGTGGGCAGCTGAAATGAATAGACACTTCACGAAAGAAGAGATACAAATGGCCAATAGATACATGAAAAAATGTTCAACATCATTAGCAATCAGGGAGATGCAAATCAAAACTACTGTAAGATTTCATCTAACCCCAATTAGAATGGCAATCATTAAGAAGTCACACAACAACAAATGTTGGCGAGGATGTGGGGAAACTGGGTCTCTTCTACACTGTTGGTAGGATTGCAAACTAGTTCAACCACTATGGAAATCAGTGTGGAGATTCCTCAGAAAACTGGGAATGGATCCACCATATGATCCGGCTATACCACTACTGGGTTTCATACCAAAGGGGTTGAAAGTAGAAAACTACAGTAATATATGCATACAGTAATATATTCATAGCAGCACAATTCACAGTGGCCAAATTATGGAACCAACCTAGGTGTCCATCAACAGACGAGTGGATTACAAAATTGTGGGAAATATACACAATGGAATCCTACTCAGCAATAAAGAAGAACAAAATAACATCATTTGCAAGAAAATGGAAGGATCTGGAGAACATTATGTTAAGCGAGATTAGCCAATCACAAAAAAGAAGGGACATATGTTTTCATTAATATGTGCAAACTAGGGAGTAGTGGGGACATACAAAGGACTCTGGTTGATAATGGAGAATCCTCAGTGGGGCAAGGGAAATGGTACAAGGGAAGGGGAAGGACAAGAAAGAAGTGAAATTACTATTATAAACAATGTGTACATGTGAAAATATACCATCATCATTCTCGGTACTTCATATGGGTAGGGGGAGGCGGGGGGGACACTAAGAGCTGTGTGCATGTATGTTAACATCAAATTGATATTCATTGTGATGTGAGACCACAATGCACCAATAAAAGCATGTTAAAAAAAAAAGAAAAGAAAGTGATGAGGGTTACACAAAGGAACAGCCAGAACAGGGAGAAGCAAAGAGAAGAAGAGCGTTGAGGAAGACATGGTGGTGGGCAGTTACTGGTGATGTCTAGCTTCTCTTAAAAAAAATCTTTTACAATGATCAGGTAGAACATTTATTAAAAAAATATTTTGGTCTGTTTTATTTTAAGAATTTATGTGCTATCGGGAGAGGTAAATACCACAAAGATGCAGGAGGATAATGATTAGGAAATCACATGTGTCCTTATAGAAACACATTCAGCAGAACAGGGAAACAGGAGAGGATAACAAGGGGCCACAGAGAACCCTCAGCGAGGGACTGATTGGCAGGACAGTCCCTTGAGGGGGTAAGTCAGATGAGGGGCTCTTTTTTTTCATGAGAGAAGTTTTAGAGGAATATTTGTTAAAGAAGAAAATGGCCATAAAGAGAAAATTAAAGCGTCATGTAGAAGATCGAAGCTTTGTGTAGAATTCAAAGAATATGAAGATTGAAGCTTGGTGTAGAAAAGGAAATCTTTCACTGAGTTGGAATGATAAAAGAGGACAGGAGGGGATGGGGCCAGGAGCACAAATGTTAGCCTTGGAAAGCCAAAAGCAGGGAACAGTCTTATAATACAGGGAAGTTAGGAAGAGCAGAAAAAATAGGAAAAGAGGCTGAGAGAGGTTGAAGGTACTAGAGGGAGGTTGAGAGATCTCAGGTTGAATGGTTCAAGGGATAACTGGTTTAAGGGAAATTTGAGAAGAGTGGTGAAAAACAGTCTATACTTTCTTCTCCAAATGAGTTTCTTATTCTTAAATCTTAAGTCTCACACAGAGACAAATGAATTTCAGTAGAGCCCAATAACAACACAGAAGAAATTTTTATCTGGACCCATGACCTTAACATTTATAGAACAGACTTACAAGCCAGGCCAATGTAGAGGACATCTACGAGATATATATATATGATATATATATCATAGACCCCAAGCTCTCAGAGGAATCTCAAAAGGTTGTCTGAGAATATACATGTCCCAGACAACAGAGACTGCCGCACCCATGCACCAGTCACAGCGTGCTCTGTGTAGAGTATTCAGGCACCAGGAACTCTTTCATGGTGGGAATGAGATCTTCTTCCCAGTAGATGGTTGGGGCACTGTGAAGTGAAGAACAGTGTGGGGTGGTTCACAGTATGCAGCCAGAGGAAAATGCCAAGTTCAAAAAATCTTCTCTGGTCTGATTCAATACACAAAGAATCTCGTGATGTGTCAGGATCCTTGCATTCAGCTCCCAGAAGATGGTTTTAAACATCAGGAGATCAAGCACAGGGAAAGTACAAGTGTCCTGGGCCTTTGACCAGACCAAGTCCCACAGGGCACGTGGTATATATCAATGACACCAGCTCAAATTTCAGAACCTTTGACCTCACCTTGAATCCTGTTTCATTGAGGTTATTCTTCTAATCACTAAGTGTAGCACAGAGGAAACAAAGCATTCAATATAGCAAAGGAGGAAGCTATGTCCCACTGCACCCATGCCTCTATCCTGTTTCCCTATGACTTTGAGGTTTTCTATCAGCTGTAACTCAAGATACCCCTCACCTTGGGGGGACAGCCACTCTCTAACACAGATACCAGCCTGGGGTTGCTGAAGAGCAGGATGATGGGGTGGACTGTCACACACAAATAAATCACTGCCTGCCACACCCGGTACCTAAGTTCCTGAGATGGAGAATTAACTGCCTGCAGAACTGAGCACCCGTGACAGAAAACAGGAGATGACGAGGATAATAAAAGAGATGACAGCAAGGAGAATTGGGGTAGGAGCCAGGGGGTGGAGCTCTTGAAATCCCAGAGGGCCAACAGTGTCTTCTTCATGTGTCTTCCCAGAGACATGAGCAGCAACACCATGGAAACGAAAAAGGTAACAGCAGGGATTCTCCAAGGAACCATGTTTAGAGAAGTAGAATTTCTCATATGAGCTTTTTAGGCCATTCCCAGTGACATTCCAATATTGCCAATTGTTCCTTAAATAGTTCTGATACATTATCTGGTTGCCTATGAAAATGTAGGGTCCTGTTCAAGCCAGAGAGCTCCACAAAGCTGAACAGCACCTTTGGTACATGCCCAGGGAAGTGGATATTGGGAGTCACACCCACTTCTAATAAGAGCCATTGGATAAGGTAGGCTGCCTTTAAAAGACTTGAGACCTTGAACCTGGACCTTTGGTAACATTGTGCCATTGCGTGGGGAGTATTGAGATTCCTTGGCACCTAAGAGAGAAATACTGGAGAATTGGGATGTGGGAGGAGAAGATAGAAGGGAGAAGGAATATTAAGTTCTGTTTTCCATTCATGGTGAAGCAATACCTAAAGGATTTCTTTCTTTCTTTTTTTTTTTTTGTGATACTGGGGATTGAAGCCAGGGGCATTCTACCTCCAAGCTATACCCCAAGCCCTATTCTTATTCTTTATTTTGAAACAGGGTCTCACTAAGTTGCTGAGGGCCTCACTAAGTAGGCCTAAGAAGGCCGTGAACCTGCAATCCTCCTATCTCAGCCTCCCAAGTGTTGGGATTACAGGCATTCACCACCAAGCCCAGCTTACCTGAAGGATTTCTAGAAGCCTGGTTCAGACTTCAAACATTTTATCACTCCAGTCATCTATGGGTGCTAATATCCAGGTTCTTCCTACAAGAGCAAAGGGACTTGTTCCTTAAAATGACCCAAAGAATTTTGCAATGTCCGATCAGAAACCACTTTATTTTTAGTCACTTTCACCCCTTCCCCTTTTGAGTGACTTCTTGTATCAGATGAAGGCAACATATAAACTGTGCTATCAGGTGACCTTATGGCCTGGCGAGGGTGGAGGCCTGAGATCTAAGAGATGGGTGAGGTCTTCTTCCTGTGACTTGTGAACCCAACTACCCCCATTCCTATATTCTCTTGTTGAACTTTTCAAGGACAAAAACTTTGTTGTCTGGTCACTTCTGCATTCCAGCACACCCTATCATAGGCATTCAAAACTCCATAAAGACAAATGGCCCTCTGTATCCATGGGCTCTGCCTCTGTGGATTCCCCCTGGGTAGATTCAACCAATTGCCGATGAAAATATTTGGAAGCCAGGCATGGTGGTGCACGCTTGTAATCCCAGTACTTGGGAGGCTAAGACAGGAAGATTGCAGGTTCGTGGCCAGCCTCAGCAACTTGTGAGGCCCTCAGCAACTTAGTGAGACCCTATTTCAAAATAAATAATAAAATAGGGCTAAGAGTGTAGCTCGGAGGTAGAATGCTCCTGGGTTCAATCCCCAGTACCACACACACAAAAAAATATTTTTCCAAAATATTACATCCATACCAAACATATGTAGACCTTTGTTTCTTGTCATTATTCCCTAAATGATATAGTATAACAATTATTTACATAGCATTTACACTACTGGGCATTATAAGTAATCTAGAGATGGTTTTAAAAATATGGGAATATGATATATCTGTGTTCATCCTGCTATTGTGTTTATTGTGTTTTTGCACTGGATGTTTTTAACAAAAAGAGTATTGGGAGCCAGGCATGGTGGCGCACACTTGTAATCCCAGTACTTGGGAGGAGGGGACCGGAGGATCAGGGTTCGCGGCCAGCCTCAGCTACTTAGTGAGGCCTCCGTAACTTTGTGAGACCCGGTTTCAAATAAAGGATAAAAAATAGGGCCGGGGGTGTAGCGCAGAGGTAGAACACCCCTGGGTTTTACCGCAAAAAAAACAAACAAACAAAAAAAGAGTATTGGAAATTTCATTGAAAAATGAAAAAGTAAAGGGAAAAAGAATATGGAAGCATGTACATATGTTATATGCAAATATGATACCATTTTATATAAGAGACTTAAGCCTCTACAGATTCCAGAAACTAATCCCCCGCAAGATACTGAGAGAAAATTGTAACTAAGAGGATGGTGGAAGCTTCACCTTCTGCCAGAAGTGTTGTGGTGTGATTCTCAGATTAAAGTATTCTACAAATACTTTCATGGATGCATATTATTCTAAGACAGGTTCATCATGGAAATCAAAGACCCAATGGACCCTCTTGGGTTCCAGCCAGTTCATTGAAATCCCTATTTTAAAATAATAATAATAATAATAATAATAATAGTAATAATAGTAATAATAGTACTACCTTCCTCTTAGATACTAGATACTCAGAAAACTAAGACAGATTTTCAACTTTTCCTCTTTATTCCTCCTATGAATTGGTCACCAAATCTAAATTCTGCCACTTCAATACTTCTCTGAAATACCCAAGCCTCATCATCCTGCTCTGAATTATTTCCATGCCTCCTGTTGTCTCTGACTCTGATCTGAGTGGTCCTGCTAACATGCAGAACCGACCAGGGCTCTCTCCAGCTTAAACTCCTTGGTGTTAACCTAGGCCTTCATCCAAGTCCAGGATGGAAAATCCACCCACTCCCTGTACTTTATTCAGTGGAAGACAGGATGGGTAAAGGTTGTGATTTTCACGCAATAGGAAAAAACCCAGCCAGGTGCAAAACCATAAGGTGACAGCATGCAGGAAGTCCCACAAGAAGCTTAGGAACAATAGTGAAGGGTTGTACAGAACAGCTGTTGGATGCAGGGAAATATAAATATTCTTACCCATCACAACCCACTACAGACAAAAACGAGAGGCCCCTAGTCTGACCAATAACTTATTGGAAGGTGACAATGTTCTCCAGACCCACCAATTTATGCCCAATACTGCAGTGAAAAGCCACTGCCCATCACCACCACCACCAGGTGCAAAAGGAATAAAATGATAATTATGATGATGACTTTCTTATAGTCACCAGATGTTCTGAAACCATGTGATCTCCACTCATTTCTCCCATAGACAAGATGGGTCCCAAGGTTTCAAAGGCCATTTCTGAATGTATGTATGTGTGTACGTATGTATGTATGTATACCAAGGATTGGACCCAGAGGCATTCTACCTCTGAGCTTCACTCCCAACCCTTTTTATTTTTTATTTTGAAACAGGATCTCACTAAGTTGCTGAGGCTCTCACTAAGTCTCTGAGACTAGCCTTGAACCTGTGATCCTCCTGTCTCAGCCTCACAAGTACTGGGATTACAGGCATGCGTCACTGAGCTCAGCTCAAGGACCATTTCTATGGGGTTGCTCTGGAAGCCCTTCTATGACATGTTTGTCTCTCCAGCTGCCCCAAATGCAGAGGTCAGGCCAGAGTAGAGGACACAGGCTCTCTGATGAGGGAGAAAAGGGTTTCCTCTCTTTACATTAGATGCAAATATTGGCAAGGCTAAGTTTCCAGAGGCCCACTGCCTGCCTGTGAATTTGCCTGCTCTCTTGCCTATTCCCTGCCCATTGTCAACACTGGTGTGGATAATGTATCAGGCCTTTGCATTCGGTGTCCCTTACAGAGGAGGCTGTATTTATCTAAGCTAACACCTAAGACATGGCCACACACCTGCTGGTGGCTCAGAAATGAAATCCACGAGGCACACTTCCTCACGTGGGGGTGATGGAGTGATTGTTAGGCTCCAGACATTGTTCTAAGTGCTCTTGTGGGATTTGCTCCTCACAACAACCCTATGAAGTAGGCGCTCTAATGCCCTCTTGACAGAGGGACAGAGAGAAAATGGAGCTAAACCTCTCCTGAGAGAGGCTAACTCAAATCCTATTACTTGAAGATCCATCATCATAAAAATAGAACACAGAACACAATTACATAAAAGAAAGCAGGCAATTTTTTTCTAATTTATAAAAAAATTATAAGTAGTAACCTTTAAAATGACATCTCAGGGAGGAACCCCCATCAAGATAGGCATAAAAATCAGTGAGTTATGGCAGGGAAAGCCTTGACCTAGGAGACAAGACAGGTTTCAGAACAAGCCCCACCCCTTGCTGTAAGTTTGGGGGAATGCCATTTAGGGCCTCTGTGCCCCGTTATGTCCATCTGTAAAATGTGAAACCTATATGATGTATAAGACTGTCTTAAAACTTCAGTTTTTAGACGGCAGAGTCATCAGAGATCATTTCACATGGAAGATGAGACCCCAAATTATAGACTAAGACTCCCACTCAAAGTGTCAGAGGAAGAAGATCGAGAGCCAAACTGATTCCAAGATTAGGGACCTTTGCCACAGTTAGCATTGTAACGCCCTCATCTTCTGCATCCTTAGCTGGAGTCAGAAAACCAGGTTTTGAATCACGTCACAATCATTAGCTATGGATTCACAGGGTAGTCATTTAATCCCTCTAAACCGCTCTTTCTTCATCCATTAAAAATATGGATCACAGCCAGGTGTGGTGGCCCATGCTTGTAATCCCAGTACTTGGGAAGCTGAGACAGGAGGATCACAGGTTCAAGGCCAGCCTCTGCAACTTAGTGAGGCCCTATGCAACTTAGTGAGACCCCGTTTCAAAATAAAAGAATAACACAGGGCTGAGGTAGAATGTCCCTGGGTTCCCTCCCCAGTACCACAAAAAAATACATATATATGGATCACAAATAATTCCGATCATGAATATATTGAAGCAGTTTGGAAGCTAGAAATCATGCATTAGAAGTAATGATGATGATGATGATGATGACTTATTAGAATGACAGTCTTCTATAATCTTTTGGAGTGACAAGAAGTCCAAGGAGAATTCAGGAGACCATCAGGGATACAGTGGAGGTCCAGAGAACCAGATGTTGGGCCATCTATGTTAACCAGAGGAAGGGCAAAAACTGTCTTCCCCATAGGAATAAGCTTCAAGGAGTCAAAAAGAAAAAAGATCAGCAATCAACACCTGGATGAGATTAATGTGTCACAGGGAAAGAAACAAGCAGAAATCGCTCTGGGTTCATTACAGCAATGCCGAAGGCTCAAGATGGAGTGATATGAAAATGAGAGTTTTTAATGGTATATGTGTCTCCCAGCCAGCACCATGACCTACTCGTTCCATGAGTAGATCTCCCACAAAGAGGGATCGGAATGCTGGCTACTCACCACTCCTCTCCAGTCTCCTGTCCAACCCAAGAGCCAACCCTATGGACACCATGTTCCCAGGTAAAAGAAAGAAGGTGAACAGAGGTAGCGCAATCACTCTGCCTTCTTGTGAAAACACAGATTTCCAGGGACCAGAGTTCCCAGCTGCCTCTTCCTTGCCCTGGCTCCTCAGGCTGACTTTTCATCGTTTTCTACTGGCACTTGGACAAATGAGGCCAACTGTGTGCTTGTAACTCTGGAGTTTGACCACAAACTCATGGAAAACTCATATTTTTTTCCATCTACCTCCTACCTCTTCAGGGGCTCAGAAGATAAAAAAAGGTGTGCAGATGAACCCTTGATTCATTTAACAAATTTTAAGCATCTCCTATGTCATAACTCTATAAAAAGCATTGGGTCTCCAAGAGTAAATTAAATAACTGCACTCAAAGTAGTTTCACAAACAAATCATAAACTATAAACATTTTCTAGGTATAGGCTATGTGCAAACTAAGTAAAGCCAAAAGAGTGAATAGTTATTTGTATTTAAAAGTATAATGTGTTTTATGGTGATTTTTTATTGTGGTGGGGTTTTGTTTGTGGCATTTTGCTTTCTCAAATTTAGAATTATCTTCCCAGGTACAAGTCCAGTCTGAGGATTTTTAATTTTTCATTGTCTTTATTTATAATTAAACTCATGAGCACTTTACCACTAAACTAAATCCCCAGTCCTTTTTTATTTTGAAACAAGGTCTCACTGCATTATCCAGGCTAGTCTGAAACTTGTTATCCTCCTGCTTCAGCTTCCAAAGTCTCTGGAAATATAGGCATGCTCCACCATGCCCAGCAATTTTTTATAGTCTTATAAATGCAACAATGATGGTGATAGGATAAGAATCTAGAATAAGTTCTCTAGATGGAAAATTCCCAACTCAGTACTCTATCAGAAAGAGTTTTTAAAAGAGGGAGGGAATGACCCACATGCTGTTGTTCTAAATATTATATATCATCCCATTCCCAACCCAAGAATTCTCTGAATAGTTCAGCAGCATCAGCCCCATCATTGTGGGAAAAAAATATGATATTTAGTATTTAAGAAGAAGACAAAGCATCACTGAAGGGGGCGGGAATGAGTTGGGATAGAAGAAATAAAATAGGTAAAAAGGTGACATAAATGAAGGAGAAGTAAAATGTAATTCTAATATAAAAGTCTGGTGCTAAAGTTATTCATATCTTTACTCCTCAAACCAGTGCTCTCTCCCAGGCCTGTCTCCCCCAAATGCCTAAGAAATCTGAAAATGCTAAAATTATCAACAACAACAAAAACCTATAATTATCCTGTGTTTTGTTAGTAGGACAGATATGATACCTTGAGAAACCATGCTTGCTGAAGCCTGCTGTTTAAGCTATACTTGGAATTTAAGAGTGAGTTACCTCCCAGACTCCTTATGAGGCTAAGGAAAAAGTGTGCCTCTTAAATCCAAGCCGCTAGGTATGGGATAGTGAAGAAGGTTTTCCTTTCTCTCTCTCTCTCTCTCTCTCTCTCTCTCTCTCTTCCATTTTTCTTGGACAAAACCTGCTTCTCTTTAAAATATGAGTGTGTGGTTTTTTTTTAAGTACCAAAGATAGGACACACCCTTTAGGCCAACATAACCTAATCCTGGGTCAGAGGGAACCCAAGTTGCTCGTCTAGAAGATAGAAGATGCATATGAGGGATTGGTCTCCAAGTGTCTGGAGCAGGCCTTTATCCAAGACACTTTGTTGGAGTTAACCAGCCCTGATGTAAAACTCAGGGAAGCTACCTCTACTCAGCACCACATATTCAGACCTGATACCCTTTACCAGCCAATCTTTTAACTCGCTAAGTTTTTGTTATAAATGTAAATTCTGAACTGTCTCTGTGTAATCTCTTGTTTTATGCTCTAGCAAAACCAGTCTGTCCTGTACAGTTACTGTCAGTGAGGGAGCATTCTCAACATAACTAAAGTATGTTGATTTTTCTATTATTTGTGCTCGATATTTGGGGAAATGATGAGTCCAATCTTGTCACTTTAAACAGATATAGTCAGGAAAGAAAATGCCATCCTTCTCGTCTGACCTCTTAATCAAAATAAATACCTACCCTATTAATACTGCCTAACTTAAAAAATTGCTACTCTTTTGGAGAGCAGCAATTGCTGTACTTAAGATGTTTTGTTATTAATTTTGTTATTATTTTGTTACCTAATTTTGGTTTATCCATGAATGTCCTCATGTCCTCTTAAAACTCTCCACAAGACTTTTTGTCATCATTATCATAAAATGGTAAGTTTTGAAGCACACCTAAACTACTTGAGATCTCAGCGATACCCTTTTCTGTAAGGAACTTCTTTTCCTTTTCTCTGAGGATACCCAAGAAGACTTGGAGGATCCACTTGGGGCTAACAGAACACCCTGAGAACTGCATATTGGGGTTAAGGTGGTTGAATCACCAATAATTTGCAGATAGAATGAATTGGCAATGTTCATTCATATTGGGCTGGAACTCCATGGCAGGGACATCTGGTCACAGGTAGATTGGCAGCATGAGACAGATTCAAATTCTAGTACCAGTAGAGACATTGAAAGTGCTATCCTTTTTCTTTTTTCTTTTTCTTTTCAGGATAACAGAAGATAACCACTTAAAGCACATAAATTACAAGATCTTAGGTAACTCAAAATCTATCCCTGAGAACTTATCCCTTGTATGTGTATTAAATAATTGGAATTATTTTAAGGCAGAGGACTTAAAGAAAAAAAGAAATTGATTTTGTTACATGACTTAGCAAAAACTTACAGAGTTAAAGATATATATTTTAATACATGTAAGGTAACCTTGATAAAATGCTTTCTTTTATGCAATATACATTATATCTGAACCTTAAACATATAAGATAATTAATGAAATGTTTTAAATTTCTGCCATATGTATTTAGTACCATTCAGATAAAAAAAACCCTGTTATTTAAAACCTGATTTACATCAGTTTGCTTTAACTAAATAAATGCTCTATTATTGTATAAGTGATATGCAGTTGTACATCAGATAATAAGTCTATTTCTGATAATTAACAGTATTCCCTAAACTTACAAAAGTTCTGAAGGTCTAAAGCTATTCTTTGACTTTTGTCATGCTATTAGCCTGCATAGATAGACCTATAATTATAGTTATCTTACTGAGCCATGAAGTCTAAATTTCACTCTAAAAGTAAAAGCTAAATTTACATAGCCAGGCATGGTGGTGCACGCTTGTAATCCCAGTACTTGGGAGGCTGAGACTGGAGGATCCAGGTTCGTGGCCAGCCTCATCTAATTAGTGAGGCCCTTTGCAACTTAATGAGACCCTGTTTCAAAAAAAAGAATTAAAAAAATAGGGCTGGGGGTGTAGCTTGGAGGTAGAATGCCCCTGGGTTCAATCCCCAGTTCTGCAAAAAAAAAATGTATATGCATATAAATTTATGTAAACTTAAACATGTATTATATATAAATTTAACTTTTACATTATGTATTATATCTTTTACAGTATATATTATATATTATGTGTAACTTTTATATCATATTATGTATAACTTTTACATTATATATTATATATAAATTTAACTTTTACATTATATATTGTATATATAATTTTATATATATATGGATGTTGACTTGCCTGGCCACTACCACTATTATGACCTTTGATTGCTCTGCCCATACTCCTATTGTTTGGCACTTGCCTTCTTAATCTTGTGATAAAATTTGTATCTTCCAGATTACAATAAGTCCAGGTTCAAATGATAAAAATGCAAGAATCCCAACCCTTCTCAACAACTGAGGCCAGTTTCTCTCTCTCTCCTTTAGATGAATCAGGATGAGACTTTTGATTCCTGGCCAGGCAGGGTCTTTTTCCCTTGTCAGCCTGAAGCACCCATAAGAAGATAAATCTTAACCCTTCATCAACCCTTAAGATTAAGAAAACAAATTATGGGGAGAATGAAGTGGGATAGAAGAAATAAATAGGTAGAAAGGAAATGGAGAGGAAAGAGAAGTAAAGTATAACTCTAATATGAAAGTCTTGTGCTAAAGTTCCTCCTATCTTTACTTCCCACACCAGTTCTCTCTCCTGGTCTATCACTCCCAAATTCCTGGGAAATCTATAAATCTTAAAGGTAACAACAACAACAACAACAAAAAGCTCTAATTTACCCTGTGCACTGTTAACAAGACATATACAATATCTTGAGAAACCTATAAGTTAGAGGACTTTCCATCTTATCTGTTGATCAAATAGTGGAGACCACAATCCACCTAAGAACCCGGTAGATGACCAGACCACCATAAACTGGCCTGTGATCACCAGACTGACGTCATCCTCATGTACCTTCTCATACGCACCCTTCACCAAGTTTCCTTTAAAAGAAGAGCCACAAACTCCAAAATGCATCCTACTCTGAAGATGGCTCACGTTCTTCCTTGAATGTGTACTTCTTGCTTTCCTCAATAAATCTGTCTTTGTTTCTGACTGGGTCATGCTGAAATTCTTTTCTGTCACATAAGCCAAGGACCCTGCCAATCCTGAGTTGAGTTCCCCTCTCTCCCCCACTGAGAATTCCTCTGGACCCTTCACAGAATCAGCCCTTCTCCTGTGACAGAAATATGAGTACGTCAAGAATGATTAGCCAGGTGTGGTGGTGCATGCCTGTCCTACCAGTACTTAGGAGGCTGAAACAGGAGGATCACAGGTTCAAGGACAGGCTCAGCAACTTAGCAAGGTTCTTAGCAGCTTAGTGAGATCCTGCTTCAAAATAAAAAATTTTTAAAAAGGGCTGAGGGTTGCCAGGCATGATGGCGCATGTCTGTAATCCTAGTATTTGGGAGGCTGAGACAGGAGGATTGCAGGTTTGAGGACAGCCTCAGCAAGTAGTGAGACTCTCATCAGCCTAGTGAGACCCTGTTTCAAAATAAAAATAAAATAGGGCTGGGGGTATAGCTCGGAGGGAGAATGCCCCAGGGTTCAATCTCTAGTACTACAAAAAAGGGGGGAATTCAGGGTGTAACTCAGGGGTAGAAGACCCCCGGATTCAATCCCTAGTACAAAAAAAAATTAGATAAGTTTGAGTACCACAGAGGATTCACATAGGAAAATGGTGATATATTGGTCCAAAAAGGTAGGCTAAAAGAGACCACAGAAAGCCTGGAGTCTTCAGGTTGAGATATTGGATTTTATCTTTAGTTAAGATGGAGCCACCAAATGTTTTTGGAACTTTTGAGCTAGAAGTTAGGAAAGAAGCTGAGAATAACAACCAATTAAGAACTCCTGAGATAAGCCTGGACCTGGCATAACTCAAGAGATGTAAAAATGGCAGAGCGTGAATCACATCACCATCCCCACCCCAACTGGGGACCTTCAGCAAAGTGCTAGAGCTCTGCCTAAGGTAGACAATCTCCCAGATGCTCCCAGTTGAATAGGAGAGATGGAGCAGAGACCCCGATGCTCCTTCCTTCTTCCTTCCCTGCCTCCGTCCAACCCTCCTCCAGCTTCAGCTTCCAAGCTCAGTGAATTGTTTAATATCGCCTTTGCTATAGGAAGTCATCAGCTCAATCAATGATGTTGCTGCAAAAACTTTTTAAAAAATGAAAAAGAATAACTCTTTGTGCTTGATAATGAAGATAATACATGTTATGTAGGTGGTACCATTCACAGGCCCCAGGAGTCTGTGAAATTAGAGTCTGGCCACAGTACCGACTTCCCATGGGTCCTTCTATCCTGCCTCCCCATCTCTCTGCTCTCTGTGCTCCTTGCCAGCAATATAAGAATCTCCTCTTTTAAAGCCTTAATAAAATTTTTCCAAGAGTAAACTCATCAGCCTGCTATCTCATCTCTGGTCAACCCCTCCCTCTTCTCTTGTTGTAGCTTAGACACCAGCTAACATTAAAACATACTGTTTGGGGGCCTCGGCTTCCCAGGATTGTTGGACCATTTAACTTAAATGCAATTATTGATTTGAAATCCATTGGAACCTCCATTCTGTCCCATTATTTATCATTCCTATGTTGACTAGTTCAAACAAATTAATATCTCTTAATCGTACCTGGTGTTTTCCCAATTTCTTCTAGTCTATTGATCTCCATACTTTCACATATTAAACTCCAAGAAACATGTATCCCCTCTACTTTGGAAGGAATGGTTGTGTTCCCCCAAAATTCATATGTGGAAACCTTAATCCAAAGTAGTGGTATTTGGAGGTGAGACTTTGGCAAAGTAATTTGGTCAAAAGGCTGGAACTCTCATGAATGGGATTACTGCTTTTGTAAGAAGAAACACAAGACAGATCTCTTTCTCTCTTCCATATAAGAATATGGCAAGAAGGTGCCTGTCTGCAACCCAGAAGGGGACCCTCACCAGAACCCAGCCATGCTGGCACCCTGTTTTAGGCTATAGAACTGTGAGAACTAAGTAAGAAAGTCATTCAGTCTGTGGTATTCGGTTACAGCAGCCTGAACTGACTAAAATATTGCCATATGCATATTCATTATTAATTATATGCATTTACTACTTTACTAATTCAGGATGTACATCATAAAATACATACAAAAATAGGAGTTTAATGGAGAAAATAGAAATACATGAAAATAAGTTGCCACGCTCTCCTCCTCAGTCCCAGTGGATCATCTTGCACAAGCTCCCGTCTGGAGAGGACCCTCTGACAGCATCCAGGATTCACCTCCTGGATGAGCAGACAGGGAGAACGGGATTATTAAAATGAAGAATTGTTGAGAATTTTCTTTGTTTTCTATCTATCTTCCATCAGCCAAACCGAAGAAAATTTCCACATCAGACAACTCCTTTTGATTCAGCATGCGGCACACGTATGAAGTCTGGGACAGGACCAGTAGGGGTCCTGTCCTATTGTCCACACTCTTATATGTCCTCAGCCTTCTAGGGAATCAAACTGTAGAAGCTCCAGGTGTGCAATGAGTCCTAAGTAGGGCACACAAGATGAAGACGGCAAAGATTAGCAGAGAAAGGAACTATGGAAGGAAGGAAGAAGAAAAGCAAGTTCCAGTTCTTTGGTGGGCCAAAGAACAAAAGATGGAAGGGAAGGATTGTGGGAAACTGGAAAGAAGCTGTGCTATCAAGGGACTGAGCTGTGAGCAGATCAGTGAGTGAGTAGGGCCACGGGTGTCACAAAGTGGCTGGTGTTGAGGAATCTGTGCCACTAAAAACAACAGTAACAAGAACAACAACTTCAGCATGCCCACAGAGACCACTAACAATGGTTACAGGTCTTCTTAAAGGGAGCGTAGACCAAATGATGCTTAAGCGGGGTGGGGCCTGGAGGAAAACACACCAAGACCTGTGTGCAAGTTTATTTGTACGACTTTGAACCTCACTATGATGCATAATTACAATGCACCAATAAAAAGACAAAAGTAATTTTTAAAAAGAAACCAGGCATGATGGCACACACCTGTAAGTGTAAGACTTCAGAGGCTGAAGCAGGAGGATTGCAGGTTCGAGGACAGCCTCAGCAATTTAAAAAGAGCCTCAGCAACTTAGTGAGACCCTGTTTCAAAATTTAAAAGGGCCAGGAGTATATCTTGGAAGTAGGATGCCCCTGTTTTCAATCCCCAGAACCCCCCCCAATAATATTTTAGGGTTGCTTACATAGAAAGTTTGAGAGGCCTCTGAGGAAATGAGGCCACCAGCTAAGGCCAAGGTGATTTGGGGTTCAGTACAGGGACTAGCATCAGTGAAGGGGATGGTAGGAACACAGAGAGATGGAAGAGAATTAGTGGAGCATGGGAGGGGGGAGAGAAAGAAAAAGAGAGAGTATGAAATTTTATGAAATTTTGCCACACCTGAGATTACTCATCACAGTCCTAGTTGTTGATGCTGATAATTAGCAGAACCACCTTTGCGTAGGGCCTTCAAAGCCTTATGGACAGGTAGCACGTAGATCCTAAAACCTCATCCTCAGGCCCTTTCTCAGCTTGGGGCTGCTTAGCACCAAGATGGTGGAGTGCAGGGAGATGCCTGCATAGATTATCACTTCCCTGAGCCAATGCCAGTGACTCTGGGCTATTGTGCGTGTCATAGTAGTTGCGATCAGGGACAGGAAATACGCCGTATAGAAGATGAGGAAGAAGGTAAGAGACTTCAGAGCCATGGTGTGAGCCTGGGTGCTGGGGTCACGAGGCCCGGGACTGCGGTCCTTCATCTGCCCCACGTGTCGGTATAGCGAGAACATGAGCAAGACGTTGGACGCCACGAACAGGAGGAACGGAGTGAACCACATAGACACTACATGAAAGAAAAATTGGCAGCGATAGAAGGTGAAGATGGTATGAGCAAAGGTGCAGTTTCCATGGAAGGTGGCCGTCGGAATAGTAATTGCATGCCCAACAGTTAACAAGATGACTGACAGCGCAGAGGCGATCAGGGAGCCCAGCAGCAGCCTGGGCACTGACCGAGAGATCCTCCACTTCAGCCAGAAGAAGACAGGGTGGGAGAAGGAGGAGATCTTCACACAGTAGAAGACGGCAAGCCAGGCCGTCAGCCAGAAAGTGACAGTGTTGACGAAGTTCCAGAGGAGGCTGAAATAGTTAGCTTGGTAACAGAATTCAAAGGAGAACAGGAAGTTGTTCAGGATCCCTATGCCATGCAGGCAGATCCTGGAGGCAGCCAGGCAGGTCACAATCATGTCACCTGTGGGCAGTGCCGGGCACCGCACCCATTCCTTGCCCAGCACGATGACGATGAAACCATTCTGCAACATAGAAGCCAACGACTCCAGGCAGAAGAGGACCATGAAAATCACTGTGAGTGAGGAGGGCATCTTCTCCAGCAAGGGTCTGCTCAGCTTCGCTCCTCCTCCAGAGGCCCGGACACATCTGCTGGGTAAAACAGAATCTCCAGCCAAACTATCCTGCTGAGACCAGAGACTCAGAAGCCCCTCTCCCTGGATTCATGCAAAAGCCCAGCCACCAGCAAAGCCCAGTCCTGGAGGCTTTGAGATGAGGATAACTGAGAGCTCGTTGGCATGCAAATCACCCAGCTCAGTGACACCTGTCTCTCTTTGCATAATCTGGGTTTGCCTATTCTTTTTCAGAGCCAGGTGCAAGGAAATATTAACAGGGTAGAGGTGTCACCGGTGGTAGAAAATATCCATATTTCACCCATTGTTTCTTAACTACTCTTTCTTTCCTAACTTTTCAAAAGATGCCATTACCCTCATTTCCCTCCTCAGCCTTCCCTGCCCCTTCATGTCTTTATTCAGTAGCCTCCAGATGCTGTGTTAAGATTCACCTTCTGAATGAATGGACCAGGAAGTCATCCATATGTACAAGGCTTGGAATTACCGAGAAAAGTCTCCCTCACCTTTGACCTCATGCTCTGCCTACAATCTCACTGTTAGGCGCCACCTCGGAATTCATGGAGTCTCCAGCTAAAATGTGAACGTCCCTGGCACCTTAACATCAAATCATCTAGTCATTCACACCTTAGCTCCCGTGTGTTTGGCAAGTCAGAATTCATCAGTTCCTTAGCCAGGCGTGCTGGTGCACGCTTGTAACCCCAGTGCTTGGGAGGCTGAGACAAGAGGATCGGGTTCACAGCCAGCCTCAGCTACTTAGTGAGGCCCTCCGCAACTTAGTGAGACCCTGTTTCAAATTAAAGAATAAAAAATAGGGCTGGAGGTGTAGCCTGGAGGTAGAATGCCCCTGGGCTCAATCCCCAGTATTGCCAAAAACAAAAACAAAAAAGAATTCATCAGTTCCTAACAAGGCGCTGAGGAATCAAGAGAGTCATGAAAGGGAAGGCGAAACAGGGAAGGAAAAGTGACTCAGAAAGTCAGTCACAGAAGCCAGGGAAGCAAGAGGTGTGGTATGCAGAGGGGAGCTCAGCCAAAGCTGGCCCACCGGAGGGACTGCCCTGTGTAGGGCGACCCTGTCCCATAACCACACTTCAGATGGTAGCGGTCCACCCGCCAGAACACCTGCCATCACAAAGCGACTTCATACAGGGTACAGTTTTCCCTTCACCACCAATCACACAAACCTCTGTTTTGGGCTTCCCTCCTTCTCCTGAAACCCTCTTCCTCTTTCTGTTTCCCCCCACACACACACACTTTTGTTTTTCTTTTTTGGTGCTGGGGATTGAACTCAGGGGCATTTTACCTCTGGGCTACACCCCTAGCCTTTTTTATTTCTTATTTTGAAACAGGGTCTCGCTAAGTTGCTGAAGCTGGCCTCAAACCTGTGATCCTCATGTCTCAGGCTCCCGAGTACTGGGATTACAAGCGTGCACCACCATGCGTGGCTCCTCCCCCACCCCCGCACCTCTTCCATGTGCATAGTCATTCTTTCCTTTTACAGCCTACCTCAGTGTGACACAAAGTGACATTGGTTCAGATCAACCAACCAAGCTCAGGGAGCCATCAAGAAAGGTCCAACTGAGGCGGGCTGTAAAAAGGAAAGAAAGCCTATGCACATTTTTTAAAGGAAAACGAAAGGGGAAAGAGGGCAGAGAAAGCAAGAGGTTAGCATAAAGCAGAGGACCAGGTAAGAGGCTGATGTGTAAAAGATTAAAGAGAAATGAAACCGAGGATAAGCAATTATGGAGAAGACCACAGGGGAAGGAGACGCAGCTAAGTCTCGAATGCAGCATCTGAAGAAAAAGCTACTTCATCTTTTAGTGAACTTTCAATGTATTTTCAAAGCGCAGAAAATGCTATCGGATCCACCATTTGCAGCCCAGCTTACGGGGCTCGACTTAGCTCTTTTGCACGATCCCCTCTGGCTTCCTCTGGAAGCAGCGACGTGAGTGGCTTCCGCCTGTTTTGCCACATTTGGTCTCTTCTCGAGAAGAGGCCAGCTTCATGATGTCATCAAGGAGCAAGTCGAGGCCTTGCTGCACGTGTACACCCTGCTGTGGCCACGGGTAACCCAGTGTACACTGGATGCTCGTGGTCAACTTTATGTGACTTGTACAGTCACCGGAGCGCACACGCGGCCAGAGCCCGTCTTCTCTCCCCCAGGACCTTTCCTTCTCCATGGATGGCAACTCTCCAGAGTGAACATTCTCTCGTCTTTCAATGCCCTTCCATAAGAAGGTTGAAGGAGTTCCCTTCCCCAGGCACCGGTTCCTCCATCATAGATAAGTCACCCAGGTCCCACCTCTCATTCTCAGTCAACTTCCAAAGGAGACCACAAGCAGGACAATGGATTTCATTGTTTTCTAGAATCTTTCAAGTATGAAAAAGCAATCAAAGTACTAGTTATTGCTTATAAAAATTTGGGTCACATTTCTCTTTTTAAAGGAGTCCCATGCCTGCAAACGAAGCTGATGAATTTCCTTCTGTAGCACAATTAACTTTTTTTTTTAGAATGATGCCTGAGTGCTCTGAGATGATGCTAGGCCAAAGCAAGTAACAGCAGGAGGCTGGATTCCAGGTGGAAGATCCTGCAAAGAGCTACGTGTACTTTCTTGGGTTTGGTTCTCTATATTAGCAAAAGTTTTTGTTTCTGTTCACTCGTTTTTTGTCCTCTTTTTTCCTATGACATTCAAGAACACCATCGGGTTATCTTAGAGACGTGGGAAAGTACATTCCTTTTGACCAGGTTTGTAAATCTTGCTGCTCATTCCCCACTGGACTTTTGACTTGTGGTGCATAAATACTTGCATCTTCTTCCATGGTTTCATCAGGTAACTGATGGCCTGTGCCAGGGAAAGGCAGAGGAGGAAGGAAATTATAATGTTTTAATGGCTAGACTGCTAATATAAATATGAAAATAAACCATGCATAAGTTTAATAATCATTTGCTCACAGAATAAGCTCTAAATATTCTTTCTGGCCTTAAAGACTTCCTCTCACTCATATTTAGGCAAATTTTTTAGGATAAAACATTAGTTCTAATTACAATCCAGTATAAAATAGCATTTTAGCATTCCGAAAGTAAATTGGGGCATCTTCAACATCCTCAACTATCAAAATATGTAAGGACTGTTAATATTGCTTAATATTCCAGCGCATTTACACATTTTCCTCTCAAGTAAAAAGCAGGATTTTAAGATTGTTTTTGTAATTATAAAGTTGGCCACAAGAAGGTTCTGAGTCCACTTTTATGCGAATCTTTACTTCTTTCTCTCTTTTTTTGTATCATTCGAGCAATCAGGAGCAATAAAGTTGATCTCTAAAGGAATAAATCAATGCTCCCTTCATAACGTCATAAACGTCTCTGGGGGTCTAATGTCCACACTGGAGAGCTAAGTCATGTTCAACAACTTCTAGATCAGTGATTTACAAACCGTGCCTTCTAGGCGTTTCTCATAGTAGGCCACGGGTAAGAGGAGAACCAAGAAAGACAAGCCACAAACCCTCATCAAACACAGCTGCTCTGTGTGTATCTATTTTCTATACTGAGCTTCCACAAAGGATTTCAAAGGCAAAACACCACTCCATTGCACAAAATAAATCTGAACCTGCCGTCCTCAGTCAAAAGTCAACCAGAGGGATAAGGACAGAACAAATCAGTGTGTCTTTTTTCATTCCCTCCTCAAAACTATTCTAAATTAATTGGAAAGATTTTTAAAATTATTTTTAGGGCATTGATTCATAGTTTAACAAAGAGAATGGAAAGAAAAAGTCATTAGGGAAGTTGGAAAATAGCGGAAGAGTGGTCATTCGCAGAAACCCCAAGAGAACTAACCAACAAAAGGAAAAGTCAAGAATGAACCTGAGTGGGCCGTGGTGGGACACGCCTGGAATACCAGTACTTGGGAGGCTGAGACCAGAGGATCACAGGTTTGAGGCCAGCCTCAGCAACTTAAAGGAGATCTTGTTTCAAAATAAAAAATGAAAAGGACTGGGGTGTAGCTCAGAGGTAGAATATCCCTGGGCTCAATTCCCAGTACCAAAAACAAAAATAACTAACCTTTTACTTGGGAATTTTTGATACCAGTTGCCCCCAGAGAAAAGAAAAATGGTTCAAAGTCAGTTTAAGATTCAGATTGCAAGGGCTGAAACTCAGTAGTGGAGCACTTGCCTAGTATGTGTGAGGCCCTGGGCTTGATCCCCAGCACCACACACAAAAAAAAAAAAAAAAAAAAAAAAATCGGTACTGGACATTGAACTCAGGGCAATCTACCTTCCAGCTACACCGTCAGCCCTTCTTATTTTTTATTTTGAAACAGGAGGTCTCACTAAGTTGCTCGGGGTCTTGCTAAGCTGCTGAGACTGGCCTCAAGCCTCCTGTCTCAACCTCATAAGTACTGGGATACAGGTGTGTGCCATAATGCTCTGCGAAGAAGAAGAAGAAGAAGAAGAAGAAGAGAGGAGGAGGACGAGGATGAGGATGAGGAGGAGGAGGAGGAGGAGGAAGAAGAGGAGGAGGAGGAGGAAGAAGAGGAGGAGGGAGGAGAAATTAAAAATAAAGATTCAGATTGTTAGATCATCTCTCCCCTTTTGCATAACTGAACAACCTCTTCTCCCTCTCCTAGGAAAAGACTGGAGGTATGTTTTCTGAAGAAGATAAAGCAAGCTCTCTGAGCTGAATGTGCACCAAACACAGCAAACACAGTTGAAGCCAGGGCACTATTGTAAAGCAGAGAGATTACATGAACAAACGTGTTTTCCCAGTGGAGGAAAATTACCTCTAACCTGGAATTCTCTGCCTGGATACTTGAGTGCAGGGGTGTATGACAGATGTTCCCTGACTTACAGTGGTTCAACTTACGGTTTTTGACATTACACTTGTGTGACAGTGATGGAATTTCAATAGAAATCATACTCAGGATTTTTATTTTTCTCCCAGGCTAGTGACCTGCTTTTGATATTCTCTTGCGATGCTCAGCAGCTGCAGGGAGTCGCCACAGCTTCCCAGTCAGCCACTCCATTACAAAGACGGACACCCAGTATGCTGCAGAAGCTGTGCTGCTAAGCTGTGATGCTTGGGAGGTCAGATGTACTAAATGCATTTTTCTTTCTTTTTTTCTTTTTTCTTTTATTGGTGCATTGTAATTATATAGCATAGTGAAGTTCAGAATGATAGAAACATACATAAACAGCATCCGCTGTGTGCAAGTACAAAACTATCATCAAAATGCATTTACTATTCTCTTAGCTGGATATTAAATGCATTTTGACGATAGTTTTATACTGACAATGGGTTTGTTGGAATATGACCCCATTATAAGTTAAAGAGCATCTATAGGCTTTGCAGACAAGCAAAGTCTCTTTTTTGTTTCTTATTTGTGTGTGTGTGTGTGTGTGTGTGTGTGTGTGTGTGTGTGTGGTACTGGGGATTGAAACCAGAGGTTTTCTACCTTCAAGCTACACCCCCAGCCCGATTTTATTTCTTATTTGGAAACAGGGTCTCGCTAGGTCGATGAGTGTCTCACTACTTGCTGAGGCTGTCCTCGAACCTGCAATCCTCCTGTCTCAGCCTCCCAAGTACTGGGATTACAGGCATGCACCACCACACCCGGCCTGACAAGCTAAGTCTCAAAAAAAAAAAAAGTGTATTTCCCATGTCCTCTCTTCCTGGGAGCTATTAGAGAATATGCTCCTCCAAAGCAAGAGAGTTCGCCAGGATAAAGGAAGACGGTGGTTCAGGCGGCAGGGCAGGAGAGTCAAGGTGAGGGAGAGGCAGAGGGCACCACCCGGATGGCTGTAAAGTGGCTCTGGGCACAGAGGGAGGTGCAGCAAGCATGGGGACAAGTCCAGGCTGGAGCAGGACAACAGGCTCCAGGAAAAATGTTCTCAGGCAAATAAAATTTTAGGATATCTGATGTGTCCAAAATTGCTGAGAGAGATTTAGAGCAACGTGACGGGTTTGATAGCGAAAAACAAGCAAAACAAGGCGCTTGTTAAGTTGGAAAACACCAAAAGTTTGTGCAGAAAAGGAAAAGCAATGGCAGTGGACTACATGGTTCCACCGGGGATAGCATTTACGTTGCCCTGATAGTCTCCACACTGGATGTGGATTAAACCAACATTCCAATAAATTTACATTGAAAAGTGGGGGATAGGAAGGGCCTGCCAGGGGGATGGGGGCGAGGAAGAACTGAGGTTGCCTATTCCCCCATGGAAAGTATGCCCAAGACTGAAAAATCAAAAGTAGCAATAAAAGCATATAATTCAAGGACAAAGGTACACACACACACACACGCACACACACACACACACACACACACACACACACACACGCTAAAAGGGGTGAAAGTAGTTGCCTTGGGACAGAAATAATGGAAGTGGGTGGGAGACAGAAACACTATCTGTTGTTTTTCAAAACAAACCTGGTAGAAATATCTAGCTCTTTAGAAGCCGGGCGTGGTGGTGCACGCTCGTAATCCCAGTACTTGGGAGACTGAGACAGGAGGATCGCAGGTTCGCGGCCAGCCTCAGCTACTTAGTGAGGCCCTCTGCAATTTAGTGAGACCCTGTTTCAAAATAAAGAATAAAAAATAGGGCTGGGGGTGTAGCTCGGAGGTGGAATGCCCCTGGGTTCAATCCCCAGTACTGAAAAAAAAATTATCTAAAAACAAAAAGAAATATCTAGCTCTTTGGACTAGATGCATATATAACTTTGATAAAATCTTAAGAAAAAAATGAGAAAAGGCAGCAAGGGGAAGTGTACACCTAAAAACAACCGATTATGCTTCCTCGGTGACTGTCAATGGCAGTGCCTTCTAGAAGCAAGGATTCCTTCTCCTCTTGCCATTCAGTACTGGACTGCTGTTCCATGCACACGGATCATAACACTCTGATATTACTCATAATAAAATCTTCCAAGTATGTGTTTTTCATTATCGCTTGAAGGAAGAAAGGGCAGAAATCAATATGAGTCATGTTTCTAAAATGGCTTAATCATCTTGCTAAAAAAGTCATAATCCAAGATTTCCATCTTTCAAATGATGTTTTTTCTCCTGATGTTTTTTTTCTCTCCACTGTCTTCTACCGATGACCCCTCCCATGCTCGAATGGCCCCCACCAGCATGCTCTATCATACCCCTTCCGGGAGGCCTGGGGCTAAGGGCAGCGTTGGTAGTAGCAGCTAATGAAACTTCTTCTTAGGGTGAGGCCAAAATATGGCACCCTAGAGACCATGCTCATGTAGAGCTGGGAACTGGAGGATAAAATAAAGAAGCAAACAGAGGTATCCACTGTCTCCCCAAAATGATGTAGAAACACACATTTCCTCTTTTAATTTTTAGTTTATTTTTAATACTGGGGGTTGAACCCAGGGGCATTTTACCTCCGAACTATGCTCCCAGCCCTTTTTTATTTTTTTTTTATTTTGAAACAGGGTCTCTTTAAGTTGCTGAGGCTGTCCTCGATCACATGTCCTCTTAAACTCAATGCAGAAGAGGAGTTATAAATGCATTCCCAATCTTCCAGATTCTCCCGACAATCCCCACAGAAAATCCCCATCTTTCTGATGTTCTGCATGTGCAGAAATGAAGGAAAGAGGGGAATTTCAATGTGGCTAAACAGGTAGCACTTCCCACTGGGTACACCTAGGGGGAATTTCAGAGAGGTTGCAGAAACCCCAGGTAAAGAGTGTGAACCTGGCCAAGCATGGTGGCTCAAGCCTGTAATGCCAGTATTCAGGAGGCTGAGACAGGAAGATCACAGGTTCAAGACCAGGCTCAGCAACTTATTGAGACCCTGCTTCAAAATAAAAAAAATTTTTTGAAAAGGGCTAGGGGTGTAGCTTGCCCCTGGGTTCAATCCCTAGTGCCGAGACAGAGAGAGAGAGAGAGAGAGAGAGAGAGAGAGGACCCGCAGCAAATGAGCACTAGGCTTCCAGGGAGGCAGGTGGGTGGATGAGTTCATTTTTTGCCCTTCAGACCAGGAAAACAAAAGGAAGCGTAGGAAAAATGTTTTTTTAAAAAACTCACAAGGTATTAATCAGTTGGAGAAAAATAAATATGGTCTCAAATTGACCTAAGCTTTTTTGAAAACCTAATATGTAGCTCGCATTGTGCTAAACACATTTGCATCCATAATTCTCCCAGTTAGTCTTGTTTAAGAATGCCATATGTGCCCCAGTTTTGCTCTTTATTATTAGATGCACAGTCTATGCCTCTGTTTTGTTCTTTGTAAAATACAGTGAAGCTGTTGCAATTCTACCTTGGCCCCGAGTGGGATATTCGATTTGCAGTATTTTCCATGCCTGGTGGAGCCAAAGAAGCCAGCTTTATCTCTTTGCCATTTTTCGATGAGTAAGTCCCAAATTCCTCAACCAAGATTGCTGTTCTGAGTAGCTCACAACTGTTTTCTCACCTCCTGTTTCTCTCTTCTTCCTCATAATATTTCTTGTTTATCACCAGGTGGCAATCGGTAAATACGCCCAAGCAGGCAAACATTAGAAACAGTCTAAGAAAATAAATAGCATGACATTCCAAAAAAATGTTACAAAAATAGAATGCTCATCGTGACATCCTCCAAGCTGAGATTCAGAAGACTCTGGCTCCAGTTTTATTTCTGTCACTTGCTCAATGTGATCTAGGATCAGTCTCCCCTCCTTTTCAAACTCCATGTGTACAATTGTAATAATGAATACTTGGCAAGGTCAAGAATATTTGACAAGCCAGGGCTTGGTGGTGCATGCCTGTAATCCCAGTACTTGGGAGGCTGAGACAGGAGAATTGCAGGGTTGAGGACAGCCTCAGCAATGTAGAGAGACTCTCAGCAACCTAGGGAGACTCTGTTTCAAAATAAAAAATTAAAAAGGCTGTGGGTTTAGCTTGAAAGTAGAATACCCCTGGGTTCAATCCTCAAATCCTCAGTAACATACACACACAAGAATATATGTATATATATATATATATATATATATATATATAGTCTTTTATATATATATATATAGTCTTATATATATATATATAGTCTTATATATATATATAGTCTTATATATATATATTGCCTTATATATATTATATATAATATATATGGATGTAGAATATATATGTATATATGTATATATTCATATATATGTATGAATGTAGACTATATTACATATTATATATATTCTTTGACATTGTTAAACTCTACATATTCATTATTAAGTAAAACAGGCACAATACAGAAGAAATAATGGAAATAAAGCAAAAGAAATGAAATGAAAACCTTGGAAATTATTGTTTTTCTTTGTTTTTGTGTGGTACTGGGGGTTGAACCCAGAGGCATTCTACCTTTTAGCTACACCCCCAGCCCAATTTTATTTCTTATTTGGAAACAGGGTCTCACTAAGTTGATGAGAGTCTCACTACTTGCTAAGGCTGTCTTCGAACCAGCCACCCTCCTGTCTCATCTTCCCAAGTACTGGGATTACAGGCATGGGCCACCACGCCTGACTTGTTTTTTGGTTTTTTGGGTTTTTTTTTTTTTTTGCAGTACAGGGGATTGAACCCAGGGGCATTCTACCTCTGAGCGATACCTCAGCCCTGTTTTTTATTCTTTATTTTGAAACAGGTTCTCACTAAGTTGCGGATGGCCTCTCTAAGTAGCTGAGGCTGGCTGTGAACCCGGATCCTCCGGTCTCAGCCTTCCAAGCACTGGGATTACAAGCGTGCACCACCACGCCCGGCTTTGTTTTCCTTTTTGAAGAGAAACTCGCACCACATTTCTGCCCAGTCTTTACTCATTTTTTAAGAAATGCTTTCTTTTCTAGTTTTTACCAACAAACAAATCTCAAGTCTTGTAACAGTGTCTTTTTGATGTTTTGGAGTCCTGCTTCTTTCTTTCAGAACATTCAGTGGCATCCACCCTCATCTTCCTAAAAGGCCCTTCACTAGCGGAATGTCCGCCCAAAGCCTGGGACGAAATATCCTCCACGTTCCCTGCCAGCGTGAGTCCCAGGATTCTGACTCCTCTCTCTTTTCCACTGGCTGTCTGAGAACTTTCATCTCTTTCCTTTTCATCAGTCTCTCTGAGACAAAATCCAACTTAACCAGCTGTCTCAGTCCGTTTGTGCTGCTATAACAAAATACCTGAGACTGATCATTGATAAATAAGAGAAGTTTATTTTTCACAGTTCCGGAAGTTGAAAAGACCAAGAAAATGGCATTGACATCTGGTTGAAGGTTTTCTTTTTCATCATTATTATTATTAATAATAATAATATATTTTTATTGGTACATTGTAATTACACACCATAGTGAAGTTCAGTGTGATACAAACATACATGCAGCCCTTTTGTGTGATTCCCTGTGGATCTCACTCCACTGTCCCTCTCCCTGTACATGTTATTGAGATTGGTAGTGATACCTTCATAAATGGGCATGGCATTATTTGAACTGTTTCCTTCATCAAGCCTCCTTTTCCCCTTCCCCGTCTCCCACCCCCAATCCTCTTCTATTCTACTGGTCTCTTTCCTCATTTATCTGAAGTCTCTTTTGTTTCCTATTTTCTCTCTAGCTTCTACATATGAAGAAAACATCTGACCCTTGACTTTCTAGGACTGGCTGATCTCATGTAGCATAATATTCTCTAGTTCCATCTATTTTCCTGGAAATGACATAATTTTATTGTTCTTTATGGCTGAGTAAAACTCCATTATGTGTATATTACCACATTTTCTTTATCCATTCATCGGTTTCCTAATTTGGCTATTGTAAATTGTGTTGCTATAAACGTGGGCATGAATGTATCACTATAGTATTCTGATTTTAATTCTTTTGGAAAGATACCAAGTATATAGCTGGGTTGTATGGTGGTTTCATTCCTAGTCTTTTGAGAAATCTCCTTACTGATCTCCACAGTGGTTGTACTAACTTACACTCCCACCAACAGTATATGAGTTCCTATTTCCCCACATCCTCACCAGAACTTATTATTGTTGTTTGTACTCTTGGTGATTGTCATCAACTGGAGTTGATGGAATCTCAGCGTCACTTTGACTTACATTTCCTTGACTGCTAATGATGTTGAACATGTTTTCATATATTTATTGGCCACTTGTATTTCTTATTTTGAGAACTGTCTATTCAGTTCGCATGCCCATTTTTTGATTGAGTTTTTTAACATTAAGTTTTTTAAGTTCTTTGGATAGTCTAGATATTCATTCTCTATCACAAGAGTAGTTGGCAAAGGTTTTGTCTCATTCTGTAGGTTCCTCTTCAGACTCTTGATTATTTCCTTTGCTAAACAGAAACTTTTTACCTTGATGCCATCCCATTTATTGATTCTCTCTTTCATGAGCTTTCAGGTTTTATTGAAAAAGTCTCTACAATTGCCTATATGTCGGAGTGTTGATCCTACTTTTTTTCTAGTAATTGCAAAGTTTCTGGTCTAAACTGCATCATCCCATGGCAGAAAACAGAAGGGCAAGAGAGGGCAGGAGAGTAAGAGGTGGCGAATTCGCATTTATAGCAAACCTACTCTCATGACAATAACATTAATCCATTCATGAGGGTGGAACCCCCCCAGCCTAATCCTCTCTTAAAAGTCCCACCTGTCAACACTGTTGTATTGGAGATTAAGTTTCCAACAAATGAACTTTGGGGCACTCATCCAAAGCATAGCACTGCCTCTCTAAGAAATGTCTTCAAGCCATTTGCAATTTTCAATAAGCACAGTTAAGATACCTCTCTAATCAAAGTCACCCAAATATAGTAAGTTCTGCTCATTTTGCTCCTATTCTGAATCTGACTTGTGTCCAAGTAGTGGCATGCCTGTCAAAGAGTGTCCCACCAGAGCCATGGAACCCTCGCCATGGAAATCGTGCAATAAGTTATAAGAGATGAGTCAGAATTGCTGAGGGGACCCTCCTAGGGAGAGCAGGGCGAGCCCTTTGAAATCATGACTGCACTCCCCTCCCTGAGAAGGGGAGGAAGAGCAGCCTCCCCGGGGGAAGAGCTGCATTTCCAGAGAAGGAAGGGAGGCCAGGGCCCTGGGTTTCCCCAGTGAACCAGCACCTGCTTCAACTCAGGCCTGGGAGTCCTGTAGAGAGGAGAAAGAAGTGAGACAGAAAGAGCCACCCCTGGAGAAGTCATACTTCACGTCCCAGGCTAAGCACAAGGCCCCTTAGTTGAAATTAAGTGGGCCGGGCGTGGTGGCGCACGCTTATAATCCCAGTCCTTTGGGAGGTGGAGACCAGAGGATCCGGGTTCGTGGCTAGCCTCAGCTCTCTCTCTCTCTCTCTCTCTCTCTCTCTCTCTACCTAGTGAGGCCCTCCGCAACTTCATGAGACCCAGTTTCAAAATAAAGTATAAAAAAATAGGGCCGGGGGCATAGCGCAGAGGTAGAACGCCCCTGGGTTCAATCCCCAGTATCGCAAAAAAAAAAGAAAGAAATTAAGTGGGACTGATCTTTTCTGAAGGATTATTCTTACTTGTGCATGAAAAGGTCTAAAAGGATTCTCCTTGCTGCTTTTCTTTTTTCTAAAAGCAAAAATCTAGAGGAGGGAAAACGAATAAATGTCGTAATGTCATCATTAAATAATGGCTCTCAGTGAGGGGAGTGCCACCCTTCTAAGAGGTGCTTAGGAAATTTGTGGATGTTTCTGATTGTCACCACCTTTGAGGTCACTATTGCCATTTATTGGTTGGGGCCAAGATGTATGCCACACAATGAAGAATTCTCCTCTGTCCGGCAAGGATTGTGGATTTCCCACCAGACATTTGTGTGGGTGAAAAATAGCTGAGCCAAGAATTTAACTACACTAAATATAAACAAAAAGTAATTTTTGCAGTTTTAATATGTTGTGACTTTTCTAAGAATGGAACAGCCAAATAAGTTCACAGACTTTGGAACTTTGTTTAGCTTGAATCTTTACCACGAGTTGTTGATCGTCTCAGAAAGATCATGAAGTTGATGACAACTTCGCCCACGGCATTTCAATCAAGAACAAAACACGCCTAAATCTGTCGGCATTTGGAGCTGCAGTGTCCCCTTAGTCTACAGATACGGGGGAGCATCTGTCTGCTTCAGTATGTCGAAGCATTTTTATATCAAAATAGATATTATTTTATTAGGAGTGGGTTTTCTTTATATCTTTATCATAGGACAATAATTTGGTTTTTAATCATATTTTAGGCAACTTATATTTTGAGAATTTAATTTCAGCAGCATATGAGGATCACTCCCTAATATTTTTTTTAGGAAGGGGGCTAATATTAATCAGTTTCATGTTACTACAGCAAAACACCTGAGGTGAGTTTGTAAAGAGGAAAGTTTTATTTAGCTCACAGTTTCCAAGTTGCAAAGTCCAAGATTGGACAGCCCGGTTGGGTTGTTTTGACCTCTGGTGAGGGGAGATGACAGAACTTCACGACAGAAGAGCCTGGAGAAGCAAGTGGTCACATGTCAAACCAGAGTAGAGAGGAGAGCAGGCGGGGGTCCCACGATACCTTTGGAGGTCATCCCCGCAATGACCTAAGGACCTCCCTCTGGGCCCCCCCAAGGTTCCACCACCCCCAACAGTACCATCTTGGGGACCAATCCCTTACCATGTAGATCTCTGGGGGACACTGCCTATACTGAGGGGTACACTGGTCCAGAGTAACTTTAATTTTTAAAGTATGTTACATTAGTCAGGGGTGGTGGCTCACACCTGTAATCCCAGTGCTTGGGAAGCTGAGACAGGAGGACTGTAGGTTCAAGACCAATCTCAACAACTTACTGAGACCCTCAGCAATTTAGCAAGACCTGTTTCAAAATAAAAAATAAAGTAGGGCTGGGCGTCTAGCTCAGAGGTAGAATGCCCTGGGTTCAATCCCCAGTACCCCCCCAAACAAAGATACAAAATACTTAGAGAATACCCTTCCCCAGTTAAAAAGAATTAGCTAAATCTCTATATACTGCTATAGAAGAAGTTCTCAGACAGATAGCTGAGGGAAGAAAGCTGTTTTAGAAAAATTTATACAGCATATCCAGCTGATATAACTATTTAAAAATATATACACAAGTTTCTGAATCTCAGAAACTTGAGGGGCTATTGTCAATATTAAGTGCAAAAGAAAACTAGAACTCCCCTTTTTGTAAGGCAGATACAGCAATAGACCAATACACTTACATTGCCCACTTTGGAGGAAGATGCTGTATACATAAAGGATCAATTTGTACAGTTATAGCAGTTGTTGCCCCAGATCCCCACAGCCTGGGGAACAAATGTCACATCTCCATGGTGCTGGGCTTGGTGTGCCCTGTCAGCTTGGTCTACGGGGCTCCAGGCCCAGCCCTCCATGGGTTTCCACACCCTCATGCAGCTGTTCAGGGTTCTGCTCCCACAGCTGTTCCCTCCCCGCTGTCGCTGTCAGTCTCCGGCACCGCCATGCCTGCCCACGACTCCACCTCACCACCAAGGACCCACAGCTCCCGGACACGGAGGAGCCATCCTACTTCCAAAGAAGGTGCTCTTCCCAGCAGCTTTGGGTAGTAGGTCCTTCCGGTGATCACAGAGATCTATCTTCTCGTAGGAGACACACCTTCGATGGACAGCTCAGGAACTGGACACCCAGAACCGGACACTTGTCCATGGCAAGACCATGATAGTTCTCACACCTTTACTCTCTCGACACCTAGATGCAAGTTCCTTGCCTTCCAGAGATCGAGGAGGGCAACATCCGTTACTACTCCTTTATGTTTTGAACAATCTAAACCCTAGCATCCCAGGAACCCAGCCATCACTACCAAACTGTTCACGGAGGTAAGATTCCTCATACTCACATGGATAGACAAGAGTGAAATGCAAGGATGGAGAGTCTGAGTTCTAGCTTCAGCCCATCTGGGTTGGAAGGTCACCTTTGCCATTGCTAGATGCAGAATCTTGAGTTACAGGGTCTTACTAGGTTGCTGAAAGTCTCCCTACATTGCTGAGACTGGTCTTGAACCTGCGATCCTCCTGTCTCAGCCTCCCAAGTGCTAGAATTACAGGCATGCACCACCACACCTAGCACATAAACTCTTATAAAATTAAACTATAATGTATGTGAAGTGCTCAGCACAGCTGTGGCTTACGTAAGAACTGCAAAAGAATGTGAGATTATAATGCACCAATAAAAGTATAAAAAAAACCTGCAAAAGAGGTATTGATCCTCTGTCCCAGGGCCAGCTGGAGAGGTGTACAGACCAAGCCCCTATTGTAACTTTCCTATGGCAATGTCCATTTTAAAGGCCTGCATTCAGAGCTAGATAGTATACCCATCTCGTTTCTTTAATATTGCCTTATCTCCAAAGACAATTGTGGATTTGTTCCTAGGAGTCGAGTGGACAATATTCATGGAATTAATCCTCTTCGTGCTGAAGAGCCTTGCGAGCTGGTGAAGTCTTACCTCTGATTTCAGGTGAGATCTTACACTCACTCAAAGCCAAGAGAGAGCAGACGACTTACCTAAGGTCTCATAGCTAGCAAAGGATGGAGATCGAGGCAAAAAGAAGCAAAAAGAACTTAGGTCTGGCCAATAAAACTAGGACATTTTGTCACTTCCGTTGTATTTGAGGGTCTGTGGTTCTTGGTGTTAGGGACTCTCGAGTCTTTAAGGAGCTTCTGTACGAGAGTGAAGTCTGTTCTTTGCTCTCCCTACAGGCCTGTTACGATTATGTGCTTCATAAGAACTTAGTGGTAAAGGTAATAATGATGATGGTAACGGCAAGGAAGTGTCATTTTTTCCAGTCTGTTTTGTTGGTTTTTTTTTAAGTTCCGAGAGTTGCTAAAAGACAGCGAGGGTTGCATTTTAAGCTGGAAAGGTGATAAAGGAAGATGAAACAAATCTCATAAGGGAATTTTAAAAAAAAAAGAGTAAAGAACTGGGTAAACTTCAGATCCCCTTCTAGACAAACACAAGCTTTTGGCAGAAGGCCAGAGCCGCAGGGAGGACTGTGGGAGAGGCCGGCACGGATGGAGAGAACAGGAAAGAAGCAAAGGCGTAGATAGATACTGACCTTTGCTTTCAATCCAGCCAGACTGTCGGAGGATACAGAGCAAAAAAATCACATCACAGCAGAAGCACAGAGCAAAACACGGGGATTAGAAGAGCGGGCAGCTGGAACGGAATGCATTCAACAGAGAGAAAGAGGGAAATATCAGAGTGTAGCTGAAATGATCATTTGTTTTGTTCTCCCTCCAGCCGACAAGCAGAAGAGGGAAACAGAAAGACCAACCATCATTAGGTGGGGAACTGTCCTTGACATGCTCTGCTTCTGAGAAAACCAGGTCTCTAAATCCAAAGGCAGCACAGAATGACTTCACTTGGACAGAAGTCACTGTGGGGAGACAGGAGGAGGCCACCTCCCATCCACATAAATGTCCCTGTTAAGTATCTTGGCTGCGCTTAGCTGTTGTTCTGCTCCTACGGGCATTTAACAAGTCCCTACCTACTCCACTGCCTTCTCTTAACTACCCCCTGCCCGGCCTTTCTGGATCTCTGCCTCTCATTCTCCATGGTCTACTCCATTTCTTAGTCTCCCCAGCACACACACACACACACACACACACACACACACACACACCACTTGGCCACACAAAATTCGAATTCACCATCTTGGTCTCTAAAGCATTTCCCATGGGACAAAAACTCATTCCAGCGCCCTTACTGTCACACTGAGATTGAACCCAGGGGCAGTCTACTTCTGAGCTACACCCCCAGTCCTATTTCATTTTGAAACAGGATCTCAACCAAGCATAGTGCTGCATGCCTGTAATCCCAGCACTCGGGAGGCTGAGACAGGAGGATCGCAAGTTCAAGACCAACCTCAGCAACTTAGCAAGACTCTCAGCAACTTAGTGAGACTCTTTTTCAAAACAAAACAAAAAAAATAATAAAAAGGTCTGAGGGCATAACTCAGAGGTAGAACATCCCTGGATTCAATCCATAGTACCACAAAAAAAGAAGGAAGGAAGGAAGGAAGGAAGGAAGGAAGGAAGGAAGGAAGGAAGGAGAAAAGTAAAAGCAAACAGGGTCTGGCTAAGTTGCTGAGGTTGGCCTGGAGCTTGTGATCCTCCTATCTCAACCTCCCAAGTACTGGGATTACAGACATGCATCACTGTGACCAGCTGAAATGTGGTTTTTTAAATCAAAATTGAGCCAGGAGTGGTGGCACACACTTGTAATCCCAGTACTTGGGAGGCTGAGACAGGGGGATCACAGGTTTGAAGCCAGTCTCGGCAACTTAGCGAGGCCCTTCACAACTTAGTGAGCCCTTGTTTCCAAATAAGAAATAAAATCAGGTTGAGGGTATAACATGGAGGTAGAATGCCTCTGGGTTCAATCCCCAGTACCAAAAAAAAAATCAAAATTGTAATTCTGTTAATATGATCAAAGAAGTGGATTAACTTCCCTCACCTCCAGATCTAACCAGCCAATATAGCCTGTGATTCTACAAGTGAACGTCTTTTACACCCATCCTTCCCTCCATGCAGGGCCCAAGTCTGAGCCTCATTAGTTCTTCCCTGGACCACTGTCTCCGAATCTGGCCTCTATCCTCTGTCCTCCGCCTGTTCTTCCTCTATTTGGTCACCAGCAGTCATCTGGTCTATTTGATCAAAACATTCATCTGAGCATGTGGCTCCCATGTTCAAAAGCTTTGCTGACTCTGGGTTGCTAGAGAAAAAAGTGTGGACTCCACAGGCTGGTCCCCTAGGTCTATTCCAGCCCTCCTTCCTGAGCGTCTGCTCCCGCCTCACCTCATCCCCAGCCCATAGCACCACAATGCACAGTGGTTCTGGGGCTGACCTCCTGTATTGGACAGGGTTCACTAGATTAACAGAATTCACAGAATGAGTATATTTGAAAAAGGGATTTATCAGATGGGCTTACAGTTTGAAGCAATGTAGTCCCAGGTTCTGACTGCACGTGGAGAGTCAGAGGAAACAGTAGCTGGTTGAGCGGTCTAAGAGCTGGAGTCTTAGGATCGGAGCAACCACTAATTCAGTCCCAGTCCAAGATGTGAAGATCAGGAAGCTCTTCGGAGAAACAATGGTGAAGTTTCAGTTCGAAGGGCTGGAGGCCGAGAAGATCAAGAAGCTCTTCAGAGAAACGGCGAAGCCGGCGGCCGACGATCTCAGGCGAGAGCAGATGCGTTTTCCTCGGGAAGAGTCGCGTACTCTCTACGCGGCTTCTCCCTCTTTATCTAAGTCCTGCACCTATCAGAATCCTGCTGCCTACATTCAGGGCAGGGCTTTCAGTTTAATCTGCTGTTACACACCCAAAGTCACATGATCTTGGGTGTGTTATGATCAGGTCAAGTTGACAACCTAAATTGACTATCACACCGCCATTTTCCCATCGTGTAGTTATCAAGCTACTGCCCACCTAGACCTGAAACAACCTATGACTTACTGCTGACTCTCAACAGCAGCACACCCTACTGGCGCCCTGCTCAAGCCCTCTCCACTCAGCTTTGTCTGAGACAGCAGTCTCCTAACTTATCCTTGATCCTGCCCTGGCCTTACCCCCAGCCCCATCAGCTACTCTCTGCACACTAGCCACAGTGATCCCATGAACAATAAGTGATAGTCGGGCGCAGTGGTGCACATCTGTCATCCCAGGACTTGGGAGGCTGAGACAGGAGGATCTCAAGTTCGAGGCCAGCCTCAGCAATTTAGCAAGGCCCTCAGCAACTTAGTGAGACCCTGTTTCAAAATAAAATAGGCCTGGGGGTGTAGCTCAGAGGTAGAATGCCCCTGGGTTCAATCCCCAGTACAAAAAGAAAAGTAAGTGAGAAAGTACACCTCTTGTGATTGGACCCCCTCTAATGCTCCTAATCTCCATCAAAGCTAGTGTTTAGAGCAGCCTGAAAGACCCTGTGTACTGTCCCTGCCCAATACCTCTCCATTACCACATCCCCTTGCTTGCTCCAGCCAGAAACAATGGTCGCCCTGCTCTTCTGTGAACCTCCTCTCTGTGCCTGCCCTGGGCAGGGGGACCGGTTCCTCAGTCTGGGTTGCTCTTCCCTCCAAAAATCAGTGTGACTAGTTCCCTCCTCTCCTTCAATTCTCTGTTCAAAACTCCCTGTCTATATAATAGGTACTTCCTCATACAATTCCACTTCCCCTTGCCCGTTTTAATTTTTCTCAGAGTATTTCTCAACATCTGAAAAACATGGTATTTATGGAGGTCCTGTCTGGCTCCTCCCACTAGAAAGTAATCTCATTGAGGGCAGGTTTGCTGGGCAGGGGGGTCTGTTTTGTTGTTTACTCGTGTATCCCCAGTACTTTGAGCAGTGTTAGGCTCATAAAAAGGACTCAGTAAATTTTGGTTGAATGAATAAAAACTGCACCATTGAAGTTACCCTGCCAGGCCCAACACAGGGTCAGTCACCTTTTCCCAAATTTATCCTGCCAGAATTAGCCTCCCCGATTTCCATGGCTGCTTGTCTTTGCTTCTGCCAAAGTCGCCTTCCAGATGGGTGCGTACATCTGCCTCAGAGGGATGGGATCATAGAAGGTAAAGGAATCCGTCTGAAGAAGCTCAGTCTCAGAGAGATTAAGAAAAATGCCCCAGGTCTTACCCCTAGGAAGCAGAGAGCCAGGACTCTACTGAATCCAGAGGCTCTTAACAACCTTTCCACTACCCTGAGTTGTTCTCATAACAAACAAATAAGAAATAAGTAAATTAAACACCCAGTACAATAGGCATTGAGTTTTAATTTCATTCAAATATATAGGAATTCCCAAGAATTTTTTTTTTTTTTGCGGTACCGGGGATTGAACCCAGGGGCGTTCTACCTCCGCGCTATGCCCCCAGCCCTATTTTTTATACTTTAGTTTGAAACCGGGTCTCACGAAGTTGCGGAGGGCCTCACTAAGGAGAGAGAGAGAGAGAGAGAGAGAGAGAGAGAGAACTGAGGCTGGCCGCGAACCCTGATCCTC